>JAXGGS010182524.1:0-16982 GCA_035585475.1 Armandia brevis
ACATGTATACATGTATATATGTGCGTGTATACATGTATACATGTATATATGTGCGTGTATACATGTATACATGTATACATGTGCGTGTATACATGTATACATGTATACATGTGCGTGTATACATGTATACATGTATATATGTGCGTGTATAATGGATTCTACTGGTGATTGATGCATGCATCTGTGTAATGTTATATAGCAATGTATACATGTATTACTATGAACATGTGTAAACATGTATACATGTACATACATATGTTAATATATAAACTTTTATCTTTACAGATATATTGAAGGAAGACTGATTCCAGATATATATTGAAGGGAGACTGATATACTAGTGGTTGGTCTTATTATTATTTGCTAGTTATAATATAATAATATTAAATTATCATTAGATTATTGGTATGTTATATATTTATTAAGTATTTATTTATATATTATATTTGTTAGTTATAGTGACACACATGTTTATAAGCTGTGCATTATTTACATATTGTCTAATTTTAGCTGGTTAATATTTATGCAATGTTATTTTATATATTATTATCATTTTAGCTAAATGAATAATTGGTTATATAATATCATCCCTCATTCTCTAAGAGATCATATTGATATGATTGGAGCAGCCCGCATATTTCAACAGGAGACATACACCAGGTATTAAGTACAATGATATATACATGTATATATGTGTCTGTATACAGGATATACATGTGCATGTATACATGTATACATGTGCATGTATAAGCTTATTGTGCACCACTTTATGCTGAACATATGCTAACTATATTTATTGATTACTTCAGAATTGAGCGCTATTATCGGGTAGGATCTGACGAACCAACATCAAGAAATCATGAATTACTTAATTCTGTTCATAACCCTCTCATTTGTTCTTCTGTTATACCCTCACACACACATTCCATAGACACCGATAATGCTATTGTAAATATTTGTTTAAAACAGCAAATAGCTGATGAATTGTATTATTCTTTTATCCCTCACCTCCCGAGATATTGTACAGATGTGGAAGATAATTGTACAGGTATTAAGGCGATGGATATGGCATGTGCTATTCATATTTCAAGAGGTGATAATTGTCCCTTAGTCGGTTATGTTGATAATGTAACTATTGCATCATTTTTATCATTAATGAAGGATGAACTGACCAGAGATAGTTGCATGAGAATGACCATTGGAGAACGCTTACATGCATCAATAGAACATGACCCGTTTCTACTTGCACCTCCTAATTCAATTCCTAAATTGTCAATGTACAAGGAGAACTTCTCCCGCTCACCATCACATTGTCATACATTGGTTGAGATAGATGGCTTTAACCGATCATTCTTTAACTCAATTAATCTGAATGAAGATATATATGGTAAATTTGATAAGGCTTCATTCTCAAAATATTCGGCAAATACTGAGTCATTTCATCCTTTATTCAGATCGCATGCATTTATGTCATCAATTCAGGGGTCACACCAAGCATACTCTTTTTTTGCATGTGAGTTTAGTCACCATACAAAAGTTAACAGACTGCACCTTTCCAATTGCTCCTCTCCTAGAAAATTGAGGTATATACTTAGGAACAGATTATTTGTTTATTTTCTGAAGGACATTTTAGCAAAGTGTTGTCCAGATTATGAATCAATGAATATTCCAGTATTTTTGTTGTATCAATATTGGTTTAAATACTGGAAAACATTACATATACTGCCAAATTGTGTAATTGATTTCTTAAGCTACAAGGTGGACACTATAGCTGATCAGTTCAAATCTATTATAATCACAGACCAATCAAAATATATGTCTCGCAGAAATACTAGTGCTGTATTTGAATTTAATTGATATATTTATTTTCTAATCAACAGATTTTAAACTTCAAGATGATGAGAAGTAAACCAAAAAATGTATATGAAGGGAAGTTTTCCCGTCATATATTGCAATCAAAATTGTATCAAAATTTTGCTGATAAGAGAATCACTTTGTTCATGATTGATGAGAGTGAAATGAAACGTATGCGACTTAGTAGAAGTGGGTGGTGGACTGACGTACGTGCAGTTGATAAAAGCAATAATACTTTAAGACCAAAAGGTATTACTGCTCCAATTGATTTTATTTTTAATTTGAAGTCTGAGAAACAAAATGTAACTAATGCTATTTTGGCTGAGTCACCTTATTCTTGTATGCTTTCTCAAATGATCAAGGTTGATGTAAATTCATGGAATGACATGTACAGGTGTAATATCAGGGAAGTATTTGAGCTAAAAGATGAGGGAGCAATATACTCTGACATACATAATGTTGATGTTGACAAACCTGAGCTGCGTTATTCACAAAATGGGGTGGTTATTCATAAAAGTGAGTGGCCAGATTTTCTTGATGCTATGCATTCACTAGATGTTATATTGAGGTATACATACTTACCTTCTAATGTTGATGTAACAACACCTGATGGTAGAAGGTATAATTATACTGTTGTTAATTACAACATGGGTGTTACAAATTGGTTGATCTTAGAGACAATGTGTGGGTTTCAAAGTAATCAAACTGATCCAAGTAAAGCATATTCTGAATTCAGGGAGGGTCGTATACAAGTAACAACTGCACAAAGAATTGCTTCTGAGCGTGCTTTGATTGCTAAGAATGACAACTGTAAAAATATTATGCTTTGGTCAATCATATTTCATGCAAAAACAACAATTAATGAAGCTGAAATTACATGTGATTCATTTGAACAACTAATTCATGATTTTGTTTTTGCAGGTAAATGTATTGACACTTACACTAGTGTAGTTAAGATTTTAGACATGACTGCTGTAGATACACACAGACACCTGCTTGAGCTGACTCATAATAAGGATAATGTACGTCTAATTTTTCAGAAATACATTTCCTGCTCTGAGGAAGAGTTGAATGAAAAATGTATGTCATGTAATATTGGTCAGGTTGTTTTATCAACTTTTACTAGTTCAGCTATTTCAGAGGAGACGTGTGAAGAGGCTGGTGTGACATCTCCATTACCATCTCCATTACCATCTACATCCAACTCCAATGAACTTGTGTTGCCTCTTGTAAATGTGAGTAACCAATCAGTTGTATCTGTAGATACAGTAGATAAAGGTAATACTGCAACTACATTGGTAGACCTAACTGTAGATGCACCACCTATATCTACATCATCTACAAATACAATTATGTCAAGCAAATCTGATGACGACTCTGTGTTTTTGACACCTAATAAACCAGCACCCTTGAAACTGACTTCAAAACAACTGCCTGGAATTTACAGTCTATTAAAGACTAAACCCAATAAACCCTATTAAGATGGCTGAAAATCAAGATGTATTTTTAGGACATGGTATCACATTAAATTGTGATAAGTGTCATAAACAATTTCAAACTATAATAGACTTGTTTCATCATCAAAATGATAGATGTGATGGCATGTATTGTAAACAATGCAATAAGAAATTTAAAAATGATAAAGGACTTAATCTACATATAACATCATGTCATCATAAGAAGAGTGCTTCTACTCTTTTCATGTGTGATATTTGTCTTAAATGCTTTGCCACTAAACGTAACATGCTCCAGCATAAACTGTTTCATGGTGCAAATAGAAATGATGATGGTAAATATTCATGTACAAAATGTACAGAAATATTTACCACATATAGACAGCTACTAAATCATATAAATCTTCATGTAGATAGAGATATTTTATGTCATTATTGTGGGCGGTTATTTCCAAATGAACAGACTTTAGAATATCATATCAAGTCCCATAACATTGACAGTAACAAAACTTATGATTTGTGTTATATTTGTGGACACATTTCACCATCAAAAACTGATTTCATACTACACATGTATCAAGTTCATGATGCAGATATAACTGAAAATGAGAGCTATTTAATCAATGCAGGTGAAATGAACTATCTTTGTGACATATGTGGTGATTCATTTACTAATTCAAATTCATTAATACGACACAAGTTTAGTAAACATGACATTCATGAGTCACTCAATCAATATGGGGGAGGTATGGATAAAAATGATGAGCAGCGTGTGAAAGAACTCATGCATAATTATCAATCTGTATTAGATCGAAATTATGCACATTTTGGGGTAGTTGAGGAGTACTCGCATAAATTAGATGACATACCCTCCACAAATAATATCATTGATTATGTAAAGGACATATTCAAAGATCAAAATAATAGCTTCAAAATTAATCTTAGCTTTTCATTAATCTTAAAAAATAAGATAACAGATCAACTAAGATTTTACTATGCCCATAATAACGACTCTGTTCTTAAAACTCCTTTCCCAATATATAATTACGATGATATTGGAAAATTAAGGGACAAATTAGATGGGGAAGATTTAATTGAAAACCATTTATTGAACACACGCCCAAATTCTGAATGGGTATTACTTAAAGTAGCACAAGTACGTTTCATAGTCTTTGGTATGGATGTTATAGTTGGCTCAAACATGCATAACTTACCTGAATTTATAAAAAACAATAAGTCTCTTAAAAACTATCACCTGCCAGATTCAATGAACCTATGTATGTTTCACTGTATAGCATTTCATAAATTCAAAATTTCAAAACTTAGGTTAGACCACATTAATCCACTTTTCAGCAAGTGGCTTGATTATAAAGACATATCAGTAAGTCAATTTAAAGGAATTTCAATAGAGAGGGACCTAATTGATATTGAAAATGTATTCAAAATACGTGTTAATATTTACTGTTTATCCCCTGATAACAAAGTTAATGTCATAAGCCGCTCAACACAATCATATCATAGTATTTTAAACTGCAATATAAATAATAATCATTTATCATATATAACTAATATGAATATGTACACTAACACAGCAGCATGTAAATATTGTACACGAGTTTTCCAAAGACCAAACATATGGACTAAATTACGTAAACATGAGGATATATGCTTAACCTTTAAATCACTAAATCTTAAAGGCGGAATATACACCCCACCTCCATCAATATTTTCAGACTTAAAAAATATAGGTATTCAATCAAATAAAATTTATAGTCAGTATGTATGTGTCTATGATTTTGAAAGCATTCTAAAATCAACTAGTGATTTTGAAGCACACTTAGAAAGTGGTGGTAATTTTGATCAATACATAACCTCCCGTAAATATCTGTCTGAACATATACCAGTTACAGCATCTATAAGTACCAATATTGAGGGCTATGATAAACCTAAATTCTTTATTAATAAAAACCCACTGCATTTATTAGAATCAATGATTGAATATATGTTAAATGTGTCCCATAAATATGAAAAAATAATGCGCTTTAAATGTAAAGGGTTAATTGAGGAATTAGAGGAAACCATTGACATTGAATGTCCTGATACTTTAATTAAGTCATGTAAGTGTATGACAGAAGAGTATAAAAAATATGAAATGATAAAGAAACAACGTTTGGACAACCTTATCCATAATTGTACATCACCATTAGCCAAAAAACATATACCAAAATTGCCCATTAAACCACCACGTACAATAACACACTCATTAAATAATACTGAAGTGCAAATTGACATTTTCCATGTCATCAGTTATTACAGAAAACTGTGCAGAGTTAGGGACAAATTAAACAGATTTTGCTCATCTATGCCTGTACTAGGTTTTAATTCAGCTAAATACGATATACTAATATGCAGACAATATCTTATAACAGCTCTGAAAAATAAAGGGGAACAGATAACTAGTCTAATTAAAAAAAATAATGCATACATGCAATTATTGACACACAACTTAAATTTTCTGGACATATGCTCATGGTTACCTGTCGGAACATCATATAAAATGTTCTTAAAAACATATAAAATTGAGGAACAAAAATGTTTCTTCCCTTATGAACTTCTAACTAATTATGAACAATTATTCACAATAACTTCAATGCCTAGTTATGATTCATTCTACTCACATTTGAGACAGGAGAACGTCTTGGAATCTGAGCATAATACATATCTGCACCTTAAGAGCGTTCACTCAGATAAACATGCATTAAAATGTCTTGGCATTGCAAGTATTCCTAAAACAGGTATTGAAAATTATGAAGAAATTAAACAAATGTGGGCAGATAAAAAATGGACAAATTTGGCTGATTATATTGAATTTTATAATCATGCTGATACTGTACCTTTTATCAAATGTTTGATTAAAATAATGGATTACTATTCTAGTGAGGATCGCCAAATAGATATATTCAAAGAGTCAATTTCTTTAAGTTCTATCAGCAGGAAAATAGTATTTGGTTCAATGGCACACCCTTACTATTTTTCCCTGTTAAATAAGTATCAGCTAGATATATATAACCTCTTTAGATCAAATATTGTTGGAGGAAACAGTTGTATATATCTACGCAAGGCTGTAGTTGGAGAAACTAAAATTCCACTAACAGACAATTATATAAAAGCAATAACTGGTATGGACATGTCCTCAATGTATGGTCGTGCTGCACAAGATTATTTACCTGTAGGTTGTATACATGATAGAGTTGGTCCAGATTTTAATACCCCTAAACTGTCACACTCAAAAATTGCTCTTGAATGGTTGGATTACTTTGCTCATGCAAATAATTGTCGTGTGCAGCATATTTTATCTGGTGGTGAATATACTATGTACGGCTATAAAGCTGATGGTTATGTTCCATTAACTGAGTATATTCCCTTCCCAGAAACTCCAGATAGGTATCCTAATGGGACTGTCTTAGAATATCAATCATGCAATTTCCATTTCCATAATTGCAGACAGTGGAGTGTACCTTATGATATTCAAGTATCCACTCATGAGCGAATGGAAAATAAAAAACTAATATTCACTAACTTAGGTTATCATTATATTGAAATGTATGGTTGTCATTATGCCTTTTTAAGGAAGAATGATCCATCAATTAAAGGATTCATTAAAAACAGAGAATTGTGTTTTACTCAACACAATGAGCAAGATATTATCCGTGATGTGATGGCAGATAAAATATTTGGTTTCCTTCTGGTGGATATTGAAACACCAGAAGTACTGCGAGAATATTTTGCTGATTTTCCTCCAATATTTAAAAACACTTACATCAAATTAAGTGATTTAAGTCCGTCAATGATGAATTTCATTATTGATAATAATTTATCCCAGAATCCCTCCCGTTCCTTAATACAATCTTACTTTGGTCACAAAATATTACTAAGTACTGATCTTATAAAATGGTATGTATCACATGGAATTCAGGTGACTAAAGTTTACAGATTTTTACAGTATGATAAAGCAATCTGTCTAAAAGAAATCTTTGATAAATTTGCCAACGTAAGAAGGCAAGCAGATTTAGATCCTGACCTTGCTGTTCATGGAACACAAGCTAAATTAATAGGGAACATGGCCTATGGAGCTAGTTTAATTAACAGATCAAAACACAAAAAGGTATTTCATGTATACTCAACTGCATCTGCTAGTAAATGTGTGCATTCACCACAATTTTATAAGATATCATCTCTTGCAAATAATCTATATGAAATAGAGATGTATAAACGTAAAATAATTGTTGACATACCTATCCAAGCAGGAGCAGCTATATTGGCTCAAAGTAAGAAGTATCTTTTATCATTTTATTATGATATTCTTAAATTCTATCTCAATCCAGGAACATGGCATATTATTTTGCAAGATACAGATTCTGTCTATCTAGCAATGAGTATGTCTGATCTAGCATCGTGTGTAAAAACAGGTAAAGAGAAAGAGTTTAAACAGCTTGATGGAATTGTATTTGTTAAGACAGATACACCTGAGAATGCTAGATATACCTCTCGCACTCCGGGTTTATGGCATATAGAAGCCACAGGTACACATTGTATCAGTTTAAATAGTAAAACATATTTTGTTGGGAAACTAAATAAATCTGATGATGTTGACCTTGTCAAATTCAGCAGTAAAGGTGCCCAGAAACACAGACTTGCTAGAGATTCAAATTTGTATCATTTATATGCTAATGTTCTGAAAGATGGAGTGTCACAAACCACTTTTAATCGCGGTATTCTTTCTGCTAACAACCATGTTTATACTTATGTACAACCCAGACGCTTCCTAAGTTATCTATATAAAAAGAGATGGGTTGAATCTAATGGAATAACTACTAAACCATTACTAATATAACATGATATACATTTTTCTACTCGGTTTATTATTCACACATTTATCTTGCAAATCTAGTTAGTCCATGCACACATGTTGAGGTGAATTTGCATCTAACCTGCACCTATACTATGTATTCTACACTTACTTGCTTTATTTGTAATCTACTCACGCATATACTTTATACTCTACACTTACATTAGTCACTTTTATTGCACCATTTATTATACACCTATATTGCAGCATGCGGTACTTGCCAGCTATCTTGCACGCCTTGCACATTTGAGGTTCACAACTTAATCATGCTCACACCTGAACACATCTCTAATTTTGATACGGTAACTTCTGATCAGTTGAAGCTAAAAACTCCCTGTACTTTACAGCTCAGCGGCTCGAGCTTATCGGGTAAGAGTGTATTTGTTTCACAATTAATTTATCAGTGTGAAGATATATTTGATGTAGCCCCAACACAAATTGTATACATACACGGTGTTTGGCAGAAATTGTATGATGAAATAAGTAAGAAAACACCTATAGTTGAGTTTGTACATTTAACTGACACTAATCTGTTAAAACATATTCCATCTATTGGACCTGCACTTGTAATAATTGATGATCTGTTCACTGAACTTCAAAATTCCCAGCAGCTTGTTCAACTATACACCAAGTTTTCTCACCATAAGAATATCAGTGTTATATTTATACAGCAGGTATTGTTTCCAAAATCTGCAGCTATTCGAGCACTCAGTCTCAACAGTCACTATATATGTTTATTTAAGAATATTCGAGACAGTTCATGTATTAAATATTTAGCCAGGCAAATATCACCTACTAGGTCGAAATTTATTACAGATTCATTTGATCATGCTACTTCAATGCCATATGGTTATTTGTTTATTGATCTACATCCAAAAAGTATTGATTTGTTACGTTATCGTACTAATATCACTGACCCGATGAAATATTCCATATTCTGTCTATAGATCATGAAACATGTCTTGTCTAATCATCACTTCATAACCTATTTTCAACATTGTAAATCATCTCAGAGACGTAGGTTGTTACTAAATGCATCTGATTCAGAGGTAGATTCATTGTGTGAGTTAATTGTGAATTTATTAAATGGTAAATTCGAATTGTCTGAGCAAGGTAGACATAAACTAGTTAAACACAAGAACTTTCTTAGGTCATTGTCAAATCCTAAGGCTAGTGTTAATACAACCAAACGGAAATTTCTTCAGTATGGTAGAGGAATTGATGTTATCTCATGTGTATTGAAGTTAGTCTATCCAGATTTATTATCATATCTATCTGAGAGTAAAACCAACCTGTTATAACTATGTCTTCTTCCAAAAAAATGTTTGTTGTACCAGAGGATGTATTGTCAAATTTAAATATTAGCGCTAAAACAAATGTTACTCCTGAGTTAAAAACTTTAAATCGATTGAGTGTAGAGATGAAGGAAATTATTGAAAACCTAGATATGTCAGATGATGAAGCGCTTCAAAGGTATCAGTCTCTCCTCCAAAGATTTCTCCAGTTACATAAAAATGAGAAAAATAAGGTTCTTCCCCAAGTTAATGTTTCTTTTCCTACTCAGTCAATTAAAAAGGAAGGGTCAGCAGATTCTGATGTTGCATTGAAAGCAGGAGCAGCGCGTGTAAACTCAGATGAAACCCTCCATACCAAAGCGACGGATGCAGATCGGATACTTACCTTCTACCCTCAGAACTTGAGAATTAAAGGGAGAGCAGTCATTTCCCATCTTCAGCAGGATAAATCGCCGATTAGATGGGATGCTAATGGACAAGTCTACTACCAAGGGCAGCTAATTGATGGATCTAATATCTCCGACCTTATTAGATACTCCCTTCGTCCGTTGAAGACCCACCCCAAGCCACAAGGAGTTCCGCATCTGACCAAAGCATTGGAATCTTTAGATGTTCCCACAAACCTCTTGGACAAGGAATTCGTGCAGAAACACATGAAAGAACCTGAGAAAATGCCAGAATTAGAGGATAACCCGGATGAAACACTCGCCCATATTCCATTAGCTGAGGAATTTGCTACCCCTGCAGCTACACCAATGTCTAAGAAGAAGAAGAAGAAAAAGAAAAAGAAAAAGAAGGAGGAGGAGGAGGAGGGAGACGATTCATTGGACTTCAGAACACCGGGTCATACTTATATAAACTTTCACCGCACCAGCACACCCAAAAAATAGTTTAATTTAGGATAATTGTGATAATTTGTATGATAAACATATGTATGCAATGAAACAAACAATAAATGTTCAATTGATAACTTTTATTCCATTATTCATCTATAGTAATGTACATTAGCTGACTTTGACTTGTGACCTTTCTGTTTCAAGTGAAGTTTAATATCAAGTTCATGACATAACTGATCTAAAAAGTTAGTTACAATAGCATCGTTTCTAGTGGTTGATGATGAGAAACTAGACAATAAATCTTTAAAATCCTTCTTTAGAGACAGTTCATATATAAAATAAATACAATATTCACCACATGTGTTAGAAAAAATATCCTGCATACGTCTATTAAGGTGAACAGACAAGTCACTATTTTCTTTAATGATTACTGGAATACTGGATGAGTAGTATGATGGATCTCTCCCCAAACTGTCAATAAAATAGCAAGTAGAGTAGTGTGGTGGATTTCTGTCTCTTTTAAAATATAAGGCAAACCAATGTTCTCCCCGTTCACTACTTGTTTGAGAATTTATAACTGCAGATACAGGATAGTCACCTTTAACAACCAGCTTATCTATTTCATCAAGTGCAAACACACCTCTAAAACCCCTTGTATATTTCAGAACAGAAGATATTTGACTGGAATACATAGCAATGAATAATATATGTCTATCATACAGAGGTAAAATTAATAAACTAAGGATGTAAGAAAAAAAAAAAAAAAAAAAAATACTCAATTACTCAATTACTCAATTACTCAATTACTCAATTACTCAATTGCTCACTTGCCTACTTCATATATACAGTCCCTATCTGCATCGATCTCCAGAACTGAGTCGTACTCGCCCATTATGATAAAATTAACTGTCTCAGTTAAGGGAGTTCTAAACTTTAACTCAATTCTAAGATTCCCTCTCCTTGGAGCTACCATATGTTCTCCTTGTGAATTATCTCTGGTCAGATTAAAGCAAAATAATGTATACCCTTTGTTGTAATTGTCCCTGTTGAGTATTGTTGTTGAATACGAAGTTTTTGATTGACCCAAAGCATCATACAGATATAACAGAGGAGACATATAGGAGAAGGGTTCCTCAAATTTAGTTGTCAATGGTTTGCCGGTACAATACTGTCCATCAACCATAACAGACAGAGTTTCTAAATTGAAATCTGCAAGAAAGTAAGGATTACGCTTAAAATGACCATTGAAGCTTATACTTTTTACAAGGGCAAAAGTAATACGATTAGGTATAAGTCCTGAGAACATGTTGTCCATCGAAACATTATACAAATTTGGACCTATGGTAAAACTTCGTATATCATCACGCTCAAGTAAATAGAGAGCATTTTTACTCATCACACTCTCAGTCAAGGCACGGAGTGTTTTATCAGTAACTGATATCTTTCTACAGTATACAACTGCATCAGTTATCTCGACTTTATACTCCCTATCAAGAGAGGTAATCAAACAAAATGATGCTTTAGAACGCACTAGTTTAATTTTGATTTCAACATTATCAAACATATATTTGTCTGATGAAAACAAATCACCCTCAATATGGGTTTCCATATCAACTAATTTAGAACCGGATGTCCATGCATGTCTCTTAGCAAAACCCTGATTGATTATTGCAGCTGGATCAATGACAGTATTATTGAATACTGCATGATCACCAGGTGTGTCAAGATAATGTAGTTCACTGGTTTTTCTTGTCTCATTTGCTGATGGCATCATATGTAATATATTTTTAAAATAAACTTTAAATGCATACAATGCATCTGTTTGAGAGACAAGCTTTCCTGCAACATAGACTAATACTTGAGTAAATAAACTATTAATAAAATTGCAAATAGGAGCAACTCTATCACCAGGTGCAGTTGCTGAGTCATCTATATTCAATATTCGAGCAGTAACACCCAGTCTGAATGATCGTAAATCAATTAATTCATTACCACCACTAATTTGAAATTCAATGGTGTCATTTTTCAATGAAGCAATTGGATGATAGTCATGTATTCTAGTCCCATTGATTCCGATAGCTGTGCTTGGCAAACTAAATAAGGAACTTATCTCGGATGTTAATGAAGCATTTGAGATATCATGTAGTGCGTCAGCCATTCTACTAATCACCAAGATAGTCTGATACACGAACCTTCTTTCTGGGTTTTGTTTTCTTTTTTGTAGCAGTTTTTTTTTTCTTTTTCTTTGTTGTTCCACTGCGTTTCACACTTTTCTTTTTCTTCTTTTTTTTAGCAGCTTTCAAGATACTAACGTCCGCTTTTGAAAAGAGGTGTTGTACCTCCTTCACTCCTTTTTTAGCACCTTCTTTAGCTCGTTTTTTCATAGATTCTGATAGTTTCTCTCCAGACACAACATCTTGTATAACTTTACCTCCTGCTTTCAAGACTTCCTTTCCAATATTTTTAGCAGCTTTCTTGGCAAAAACAACAGGAATCTTACTCAATCCTTTGAAATAAGATTTTAGTCCATTACCTCTCATGTATCTAGGACCTGCATAATATTGTAGAGGAGGAATATGATGATGTATCCCTTTCAATAAATGATCAACGTATTGATTATGTTCTGGTTCTTGCACCTCAGGCATTGTCATTGATTAACTCAAACTGATTGAAGGTCCTTCACTTATGTTTATCACATCATAAACATCATTTGAGTCGTTTTAACTCTAGTGTCACGTAACATCTGCCAGATGTAAATCTTATAAGTTCTCCTTGATCATCCCTCAGTTGTATTTCAATTGTCTCAAATGAATGACTTTTAACTTTAACAAAGTGTGGTCTAGTATAAATAATTGTCATCATCTCCATATCGGGTTTAAGGTCAACTTGAGTTATTCGCAATAAAGGCGCCTCAGTGTCTGCTACTAGACGATTTTGTGCTAAGTCTGAATACACAAATATTGAAAATACACCATCGTGAAGGTCAACTGGTTTGTCAGCAGTAATTGATTCCTCAATAATTATGTCTCCATCAAAACCAAGTATTCGAGCAAGCCGTATAGGAATTGAGATAGCTTCTCCGGTCTCAACACTAACAGAAACCCTATGACTATGAACATCATAAGAAAACGACGTATTTCCATCTTCTCTTTTGATAGCTTTATTTATTTCCAAAATGAGTTGTGATGCATCACCATATGTCCCTGGTGTTAAAATACAAACATCATAATCAAATTCACCCACTTGACGTAGATACAATCTTGAATTTAAATCATGAATATTGCTCCACATACGGGGGTATGAAATTTCACTCAATCCAACAACCCATTCCTGTGAATAGAAATCCAGCCTCTGAGCTAATTTTACTCTAAAAGATGCAATTGAATTTTCCGGATAAGTTTGTGAACTGGCATTCGATGGTAAACTAATAAACATAGATTCATTCATCTAGAAGGTATTTTTGTCAACAACATCTGATTCTTTTTCCCAAGTAGGTGTCTTATATCCCATCCATTTCACAAGTACTTTCTTGTTCTTTCCTCTTCCTTTTTTGTCCAGAATCTCTTCCACATTGTAAACATTGTCCGTTTTTTTTATTTTTAACAACTCCTTCCGATAAAATGAACCATCTATTAAATTCTTTTCTAAGTCAATCAAAGTGTACATGTATGGAACTGAACGTTTTGAAACTCCTTTGATAATAAATATTTCTTCACTCCACTCACCAAGATAAGCCTTACTAAATGTCTTTGTTTCATGACTGACTCTTACTTTATCTCCCTCTTTAAGTGGTTTATAAGGTTTTAATCTACTCAACCTAACAGATTGTTTCTTAAGTATTTTGTCAATATTAGCTTGAGACCTAACATCTTCTGGTGTCATACCTATTGACGTGTGAAATGAATTATTGTAATTAAATAACAAATCATCAAGTACATCAACATACCTGTAAGAGGATTTAGAAATCAAATAACGCCACAACATTCCTTTAAATGTTCTAATAAATCGTTCAACAATAGAAGCTTTCAAATGTGAAGATGGTAAAATGAATTTAATTGATTTTTCTTTAAGATTAGATTGAAAAGTATGAGATGTAAACTCTGTCCCACGATCACTCAACAAAGTTCTAGTAAATGGATAAGACCTTTCTGTTAATATTTTATTAAACCCATCAGTCACCTCAGTGGTTCGTTTACTTTTCAATGGTTCAATATAAGCTTTCTTAGTGAATACATCAATGCCAGCTAATAAAAATTTAATGCCATTGTTTTCTTTACTTAGGTTAGACACATCTGCAAGGTCAACTTGCATTTGTTCATTTGGTCCCCTAACTGTATATTCTCTTCTATTAAATTTTCTAACAACTGGTTTAGTAAGTGTTATAGCATCTTGTGACTCTGCCCAATTATCAACAGCATCTAAATTACGAACATGTTGAGTTATGTTCAAATGTTTCTTCAAGTTACTCACAGAGCGAAATGCGCCTGGTTTTCGAGGGGAATAGTAATACGCAGACAACTCCTTTCCGACTTCCTTATCATCTGTAGATCTCTTTCTAGTTGACTGACTCTTTCCATTAACTGAAGATTTCTTGCCTCTAGTTCTTTTTTTTCCCGAAGTTCGCATTTTTTTCTCCTCCTCCTTAGAACATCGGGAGAAATTCGAACTGACCCACTCCTGGTACGCATCCTGTCAAAACAAGAATAGACAATGTTGTAAGGTTAATTATATTAACCAGGTTAATTTATAGTTCAAGTTAAATCAATATAACCTTCAGTACACGTAAAACTGTATATGTTTAAATCAGTATACAGCTAAGGACAAAGGTTGAACATAACCCTTCACATTATTTACTCAAGACCAATTGACATGACCTAATTAACATAACCCGAACTTATATGCAGACATGGTTTAATTAAAATAACTATGTCGACCTATCCTAATTTCTTCATTCTAAAGGCTTCACACTACTACCCGCGTTATAGAGAAATGCGGAGAGAACAAATTGTGGGACACAGAAGACCCGCGTTTAATATAACGAGTTCGCGTGATGTTGACCATCTGATGTATTTATTACTAATGTGGGATAACTGTAGTCTCGAAGCCTACTTGAAAATATCATTTTTACATCGAAAAATTTGCGCCTTGCAATTTGAATCCTCTGTCGACCATTTTTTAGTGTTCTAAATATTACCAGCCCCAATCAAGTGCGCAATTGATATTGACATAAAAAGATTCCCTGCGGGAATTCAAACACCTCGGCTAACTGCAACAGAAATCACCAAGGCAGCGATCATGAAAGGATGAGGTATAATTCTATAACCCAGTTTTTATCATCTAAGCACTGTGAAAAATCACCTTTGTTAAGTGCGGTTCCTACTCCAAGTTGATGATAAAACATGTGAATAATACAAGAAGCAAAAACCGCACTCACATGTCGTCGACCTGACTTAAAGGAACCCATGGATAATTTATGGCACAACCAACATCTGCAACAATACAACTTCTAGCTGGCACGGCGAACACAATATAGGTTCACCAATAAACTGTCGCTCCCTTATTGAAAATCGAATTCTCCGAGAGTATATAAATATACCATAAATATATGACTCGGAGAACTTGATACTCACTTAGCGACCAGTGTACGTAGTCATGTATTGTGTTCGCAGTGCCAACTAGAACTTTTATTGTCGCAGATGTTGGTTGTTTTATGAAATATCCAGAGGCCAAAATGTATATTTAATAGGCAGTTAGAAACAGAAAGACGCCGTCAAACATGCGTATGAAAGAGGCAACTTGGATATCATGTTTCAATATTTTCTTAATTTTGTTGACATTTACGGCGGAATTTCCTCGCGATGGCGCTGAATCTAGGGAGATAAGAACTGCCCGGTATTCGAGAGTGGACCGACTTCAGGGAACATCTGGCAGTGACGTTTCCCAGGAGACGGGCTGCGCGGAGCTTTGTGTGCACGAGGGATGCGCGCAAGAGTTTTATTTTATCGAGGTGAACGAGAGATGGTTTTGTGCGAGGAATGCTGACCCTACCTCTCTCCCGGAGGGGGCGTGGGATTTGTACAGAAGGAATGATCTGCCACCCAGAAACGGTGAGTGTTCAACCACCCAGTATTTATATATACATATTTATTACATTCACCATAACATGTCATTACACACTTAATTTAGCCTCATTTATTATTACAAAATGATTACTCCTGTGCCGCTCCTCTACTATGTTAGTTAAGGAAGGTGAATAAACATGACATTAAATTGAATTGAAATTGAATTGAATTGAGCCATGTCCCATGCATGACTGCTACAAATTTGGTAAAGTAATGTAAAAAAAACATAAAAAATAATATCAATATAAAGCGTGTTTTAGCTAAATAAATACAATAGACCCTGCATATAACGCTGGTAACGCATGCAATTTTCATGTATTCCTACAGAAAACCTATTATCGAGCATGTGACATACACTAAATATATTCTGCAGATTGGAGCATTTGTAAAATTTGACAAATTAATTTTGTTCACTCAGTAACGGAACCGCCCCCAGTTTGCGGACCCACCGACGATTTGATCCATTTCGTGCACAGGGAGGACGGCTCGCTCGATTTCGACAGGGATTGGAT
>JAXGGS010182635.1:0-16973 GCA_035585475.1 Armandia brevis
TATGATAAGTATAAAAGTTACTAAATTATATAATGGAATATAAATTATAGAAGAAGATAAAACAACAAATTGTGTAAGTAAAGATATCACCGACTAGGGTTGGTCAATTAGTCAATAAACGAATGTCCACAATATGAGGAAATACTTTGTATCGAGATACTTAGTATTGAGATACTTTGTAACGAGTTACTAGAAACTTGTTTTTTTGACTTAAATATCAAGAGTTGCAAATAAATCAACCAAGGTCTCAGCCCTTCTTATCATTTTCATTTTCCCGTCTTCAGTGTGCAAATACTCCGCGGGTCTAAGCTTCCCATTATAGTTAAATCCCATTGCATGTCCGTGTGCGCCCGCATCATGAATAACCAACAGATCGCCCCTCTTTATTTCCGGCAATTCTCTTTGTACGGCGAATTTATCATTATTTTCACATAAGGATCCCACGACATCAACAACCATTTTGGGAGTATCCATATTTTTTCCTAACACTGATATATGGTGAAAAGCTCCGTACATTCCCGGTCTCATGAGATCAACCATACAGGCATCTACACCAACATATACTCTGTGCTTATCCATAATATGCTGGGCTTCGGTAACGAGCCACCCATGTGGCCCTGTTACATAACGACCACATTCTGTAACAATTTGCCGATCTTCAAAATGAACTTCATCATAAGCAGTTTTGATCGAGCCCACAACTTTATCCAAGTCCAATGTTTTTTCCTTTGGCTCATAGGGAATGCCAAACCCTCCGCCCAAATTAAATTGATCAATTTTTATTCCAAGTTCTTCTTCTACGGATTTTGCGACCGAAAATAATATTTGTGCTGTTTCTCCAAAATATTCAGGATTAAGTTCATTGCTACTAACCATTGTATGCAAAGCGAAATTTTTAATTCCTGCTTCTTGGAATTTTCTAAATGCTGGAATAATTTGGTCATCTCTTAGGCCATATTTGGCCTCTAGAGGGTTTCCGATTATCGCATTTCCTTCTTTCTTGTCTCCTGGGTTATGACGCACACAACCTATTTTAAGCGTTGAAAGCGGCGCAACATTTTTGTCAAAAAAATCTATGAGCGTTATATCATCAAAATTTATTATAGCACCTAACTCTAGGGCAAGCTTAAATTCTTCAGCAGACGTATTATTACTTGAGAAATAGATTTGTTCGCCTGTAATTCCCATATTTGATACCAATTCCAATTCTGCCAAGCTGGAACAATCAAGCCCCATACCTTCTTCGCAAAGTATTTTTAATATAGAAGGATTTGGAAGCGTTTTAACGGCAAAAAAGTTTAGATATTTAGGCAATCTTTTAAATGAACTCCTCATCTCCCTTGCAGTTTCTCTTAGTCTTTTTTCATCATAGACATAAAATGGGGTTTGGATATTTTTATCCATTAACAAGCTTTCTAAGCCTTGTGGTAAATCATTCATAATTATTCGCATTTTTTCCAAGAATGTTTTTTTATATTGTAATTAAAGGATGTCAAGAATTGTTGCATTGCATAATTTAAACAAACTAAACGCTGCTCGTCTATGATTAATAACTATTTCCTGAGAATGTACAAACCAATGCACAAAACAGGACATTTACTTGACTGTGATTTGATCGGAACTCACGAAAATGGCTTTACATACATACCAAAAGTTACGGTATAGAATATAAAAATTTCATGATTTTCAATATATTCTTATTCTGGTTACTCATTGCCTTAACTAAGTTTTTTACAAATATGAATTTCTTTGTATGATATGTATAAAATTTACTAAATTTTATATTGGGAATATAAATTATGGAAGAAGATAAAACAACAAATTGTGTCAATAAAGATGTCTTTCGACCTAATAAAGATATCACCGATAACGCATTGATTGATAAAGCGAAATATAAGGAATTATATGATCAATCGATAAATGACCCTGAAACATTTTGGGGTGACATTGCCAAAAATATAAAATGGCAAAAAGATTTTACAAAGGTAAAAGAAGTAACATGGGCAAGGGACAAAGTTGACATTAATTGGTATAAGGACGGTATTTTAAACATCACTGAAAATTGCCTTGACCGTCACCTTTTACACGATGCTGATAAAACGGCCATCATCTGGGAAAATGATGATGGTGCAAGCCATGAAAATATAACATACCAAGAGCTTTATAATCAAACATGTCAATTTGCGAACATGTTAAAAGATCATAATGTCAAAAAAGGTGATAGAGTAATTATCTATATGCCTATGGTTCCGGCAGCTGCGATTGCGATGCTCGCATGTGCTAGAATTGGTGCCGTTCATTCTGTGGTCTTTGGTGGGTTCTCACCTACGAGTATCGCCCAACGTATCACGGATTGCCAAGCAAGCGCCATCATTACCGCAAGCCATGGGATCAGAGGAGGAAAATATATTCCGCTCAAAGAAAATATTAATGAGGCACTTGATCTTCTCGAAGAAGATATGGTGAAATCAGTATTCATAAGTAATTACAGTGCGAAAAGCCCAAAGAAAGAATTCAAAGAAAAAGCCATAGCGGCAAGAAAACCATTCGATATCGATATTGAAACATCTTTACAATCAATGGACATTACCTGCCCCGCTGAACCAATGAACGCAGAAGACCCTTTGTTTATACTGTATACTTCGGGTTCAACCGGAAAACCAAAAGGCATCCTTCATACCGTTGGTGGTTATTTAGTATATGTCAACTTCACCTTTAAAAATATTTTCGATTATAAAGACAATGAAATCTTTTGGTGTACTGCAGATGTCGGTTGGATTACTGGTCATTCCTATGTGCTTTATGGGCCACTTTCAAACGGTGCAACAAGCCTGATGTTCGAGGGCATTCCAACATATCCGCATGCAGATCGATTTTGGCAAGTGGTTGAAAAACATAAAGTAAATATATTCTACACCGCCCCCACGGCCATAAGGTCACTAATGTGCGAAAGCACCGGCATGACAAAAAAACATGATTTATCATCGTTACGAATTCTTGGATCTGTGGGTGAACCGATTAACCCAGAAGCATGGAAATGGTTCCATAAATATATAGGACGTGATAATTGCCCGATCGTTGACACATGGTGGCAAACGGAAACAGGTGGTATATTAATTTCACCCCTTATCGGTGCCATGGATTTATTACCGGGTTCGGCGATGAAACCTTTTTTCGGGGTCAAGCCCGAATTAATGGATGCGGATGGAAATATATTGACGGGCAAAGCAAAAGGGAACTTAGTTATTTCCAGCTCATGGCCCGGTCAGGCAAGAAGTCTTTATAATGATCATCAACGATTTATTGATACATATTTCAAAAGCTATGACGGATATTATTTCACGGGCGATGGTGCACGGCGTGATGAAGACGGAAATTTCTGGATCACAGGAAGGGTGGATGACGTTTTAAATATTTCCGGTCACCGTATTGGCACGGCGGAAATAGAGGCGGCATTAAATTCACATGATGACATAGCCGAGACCGCCGTCGTTGGTTGCCCCCATGATATAAAAGGTCAGGCGATTTATTGTTTTGTCACACCAAAATCGGATGTTAAATTCGACGATAAATTATCCGCAATCTTAAAGCAGATTGTTCGTAACAAAATCGGACCCGTCGCGAAGATTGATCATATTCAATATTCATTGACCCTTCCTAAAACAAGATCAGGTAAAATCATGCGAAGGATACTTAGAAAAATTGCCGAAGGTGAATTCAAAAATCTTGGTGATGTTTCCACCCTTGCTGACCCGTCGATCGTTGAAAAGTTGATCGAAGGCAAGGTAAATTAAAGGGAACTTAACCCAAGCGATTTAGGAAATTTGACGGCTATAGTTTGATATAATAAGATAAACTCAATCAGACAAACATGGACGAATTTACTTTTGAAGAGTTCATTAAATTACAAACCATGAAGTAAAAACCGTGAATTCAAAACCATGGAATCAAAGCGTCAAGTAAAGCCGTCATTGAGTATAAAGACCATTCTAGTTGAGAACAATCAATAAATGATCCAAAAAGGTCATACAAAACCAAGGGAGATAAAATGATAAAAGGGCATATGCAAACCGAAAACTTTAACCTGATATCGGTTATTCAACATGCAGCAGTGACACATAGTAAAGTCGAGATTGTCACAAATACCGTAGAAGGCGGAATTCACCGCCTTAGCTATGCCGACATGTATGACCGTATTGGTCAGCTCGCAAATGTTCTTGTAAAACTTGGCGTCAAATCAGGCGATAGAATTGGAACCATGGCATGGAATACTTACCGTCACTTGGAATGTTGGTATGCTATCGGTGGTATGGGTGCCGTTTGCCACACGCTTAATCCACGTTTATTCTCTGATCAAATTGATTTCATTGTTAATCATGCCAAAAACCGATTTATTTTCGTTGATATTACATTCGTGAATGTCTTGGCACCTGTCCTTGATAAATTACCGTCAGTAGAAGGACTAATCATAATGACGGATGCAAAGAATATGCCGGATACTTCTCATATCTCTATTCCCGTACATTGCTATGAGGATTTGTTACACAATATGCCAAGCGATTTTGACTGGCCTGACTTTGATGAGAATGCTGCATCTTCATTGTGCTATACTTCGGGTACAACGGGAAATCCCAAAGGCGTCCTTTATTCCCATAGATCAAATATCATCCATGCTTTAACTACAACGAGTGCGGATCTATTTAACGTTACGGCACTGGATTCGTTTTTGATGATCGTACCTATGTTCCATGCAAATAGTTGGGGATTATCCTTCGTGGCCCCGATGATTGGTACTAAATTAGTAATGTCCGGACCACATATGGACGGCAAAAGTATCCACAAACTTATCACAGAAGAAGAATGCACCAAATCTGCGGCCGTTCCGACGGTATGGACAGGATTACTTGATTATTTAGACAGTAATAATTTATCGCTTCCATCTTTGAGTGAAACTATTATTGGCGGTTCCGCAGTCCCACGATCAATGATAAAAAAGTTTGATGATGATTACGGGGTCGAAGTTATCCATGCATGGGGCATGACGGAAATGAGCCCGCTTGGAACATTAAACAGACCACTTCCATTCATGGAAAAACTTGATCCCGAACAACAGCTTGATATCAGATGCAAACAAGGTCGGGTTCCATATGGTGTGGCCATGAAAATCGTCGATGATGAAGGCAATACTCTTCCAAATGATGGTGTAACTTTTGGAAAATTATTAGTCAAAGGTCAATGGGTTATTGAACGATATTACCGCCATGAAGAAAGTGCTCTTGATACGGATGGATGGTTTGATACGGGTGATGTTGCAAATATTGACCAATATGGATTCATGGAGATTACTGATCGTGCAAAGGATGTGATCAAATCAGGTGGGGAATGGATATCGTCAGTTGATATTGAAAATTGTGCGGTTGATCATCCCGAAATACAAATCGCAGCATGTATTGGTGTATCTCATCCAAAATGGGAAGAACGCCCGTTGCTTCTTGTTGTTAAAAAGCCGGGCTGTGATCCCGAAAAATCCAGTATTTTGGATTTAATTTCTAAATCTATTTCCAAATGGCAGATCCCTGATGATGTGATTTTCATCGATGAGATGCCGCTTACGGCTACGGGTAAAATTGACAAGAAACCATTACGTGCGACCTATGTTGATATTTTTACAAAGGGAAAATAGGTAGAAGATGAAAATATTTAATCCCAAATTTAATATTGTTTCACAAGGCAGTGTAACATTTTTCAAAGGCAAATTAAAATTTATTTTTGCAATCATGATTGGATTGATCCTTTTATCCTGTGAAAAAGAAACAAAAACAGAAAATAGTCAGGATGCTGATAATATTCCTCCTGACGTGCAGATCCAGCCAGCAGATGATGAAGATGAAAATGAAGACAGCATCATTGATCCGTTTGAGCAGGCTCAGGTAAAGACTACTAAAATAACTCTATCAGACTGTCTTGATACAACATTTGATAAAACGGAAGTTAAAAGTTGTTTGTTAGAACGTAGAAAGCAACAAGCTGAAGAAAACGCCGCGTTAGATAAGGATTTAAAACGACAAGAAGCTGAAATCGCCGCGAAAAAAGAAGAAAATAGAAAAAAAGAAAAAGAAATTGAAGCGCTAATTGATGATATTTTTAAAAAAGCCGCACAAGATGAGGTTGAAGCTAAAAATAAAGACAAAACTGACGAATAGTCATTTTCTTGGAATTCAATAAAAAGATCGTTTTACAAAGGACAAAAATTTTATCTTTAAATTCACTACGCCAAATATATCCAACGAAACATCACAGCCAAGGTGAATTAAACCAAGCGAATTCATAATAATGAATGGATAATGGTGCCGGTTGACGGATTCGAACCGCCGACCCACGGTTTACAAAACCGTTGCTCTACCAACTGAGCTAAACCGGCATAAATAATATGCGTTTTTCTTTTGACGCAATATAATGAAATCGTCAACAATTTATTTATTGCTTTTAAGAGAAAAATTATATTCATTCAAAATATGAGAGACTTTTTATATTTTCACATCAAAAATTTTATGATTTTTGCTTTGCTTTGCATCTTCTCTTCATGCGATGGAAGTAATGAAACAAGTAATTCACAACAGGGTAACGATAAATCACAAGCAACCAACAAGCAAAAAGGGCTTAATCAATATGATAAATCAACAATATCGAAGCCTGCACGTGCTTTTCGTCAATGTTTGACCTGCCATAATGTTCAAAATGAGCAACAAAAATTAATAAGAACCGTCGGCCCCAATCTTTTTGATATTTATAATCAAAAAGCGGGTCAAAAATATGAATTCCGATATTCAAAAGCACTTAGTGAAAGTGATATCATATGGAATGATGAAAATCTTGACGCTTTTTTGACCAATCCGCATAAATACATTCCGGGCACAAGGATGTCTTTTCGTGGGATTGATGATGTGGAAACAAGAAGGCAAATTATTATTTTTCTAAAAGAACAAAGCTATTTTAATCAGGCTAAGCCTGAACAGGATAATCCTGAGCAGGATTGAGATGACTAAATCTGAACAGGCTAAGCCTGAGCAGGATAATCCTGAGCAAGCTAAGCCAGAAAATGATGAGACTGAGATGGCAAACCCTGCAAATGTTATGCCTAAATAACTTACGGCGACCTAGCCTGACTAAGCTATTTGAAAAGAAAATAATCAATCGCTTTGACAACCGAACAGCCAACTATTGAAATAAGGGCAATCAAAATTTTTGACAAAACCCGACGATAATAAGTCAAAAGCACGAGAACGACCACGACCACCAAAATTTTAATATTTAATCACTTGCGAGCCTGATTCCCGAAAATTGCCATCTTGCCGTAGGCGGGAAAAAATTCCGATATGAGGCACGCATATGCCCCCTGCTGGTCGCACAGGAGCCACCCTTTAACACCAGCTGGTTTATTGCAAACTTTGCATTATATTCGCCCACCGCGCCCTCAGACTTTTTAAAACCATGATAGATAATATATGGCGAACTTGTCCATTCCCAAACGGAACCATAAAGGTCAAAAATCGAATTAGTATCGCTTTTAATCTCGGCCTTATCTGCAAAAATATCATTACCTCTTTGCCATCCGCTATTTTCCAGCAAGTTGGTTTCTTTATTTTTTTCTTGGAATTTTTTGCCTTGTTGCTTTGCGACATATTCCCATTCACTTTCGGTCGGCAAACGCATTTTTGACCATCTGGCAAATGCATCCGCTTCGAAATATGAAATATGGGTGACGTAATTATTGATTATTGAAGAAATTTTTACCAAGCCACCTAATCCATATTGGTAAAATTCATTTTCTTTCTTTTGCCAATATTGGGGCATTGTTAAATTATTTTTGGTCACAAAATCCCAACCATCAGAAAGCCAATATTCAGGTTTTTCATAACCCCCATCATTGATGAAATTTATATATTCTTGGTTAGTGACCGGACGGTTTGCAATTTTAAAATCATTGACCAATGTCCTTTGCGGGGGATGCTCATTATCAAAAGAAAATTTGTCGAACTCGAATTTTTCTTTATTTTTTGCTTTGTGGTTCGGCGTTTCACATCCTTGGGTAAATTCACCGCCTGTGAATTTAATCATTCGAAAATCTATTTCCGGCTGATCATAATTTTCCTGATCAATGATTTTTGGGTGCAACGGATTAAATGATAATGCATGCAAAATATCGGTGATTAATAATTCTTGATGCTGTTGTTCATGGGCAATTCCCAATTGTAATAATGCAATTATATCTGCCTTATCTTTGTGATTTTCAATTTTCGTAAAAAAATTATTACAATGTTCGCTTACATAATTTCGGTAATTCAATATCTCATTGGCTGCCGGGCGACTTATTATACCACGCTGTTTTCGGGCAAAAAATTCACCCACCGAAATATAATAGGAATTATATAAATAGGCAAAATCAGGATGAAACTTTTTATATCCTTCATCATAAACACCAAGGATAAATTGTTCAAAAAACCAGCTTGTATGCGCAAGGTGCCATTTAACAGGCGACGCATCCTCCATCGATTGTAAAATCCAATCTTCGAAGGTAAAATTACTTGCTAAATCTTCTGTTACTTTGCGTGTATGTAAAAATAGTGTATAGAGGTCTTTTGATGATTTAAAATTATTGGCGAATATATCCATGTCCACTTATAAATTATATTATCAATTAAATAAAGCATGTTCAGTAAAACAAAGTTTATACTATATTTTACATATTAATCATGGGGTTGACCCCATAAATGGGGAAAAAATTAATGAGTAAAATCAAACCATATTTAACGTCAAGC
Source organism: Armandia brevis (assembly GCA_035585475.1). Lineage (NCBI taxonomy): Eukaryota > Metazoa > Annelida > Polychaeta > Opheliidae > Armandia > Armandia brevis. The sequence goes on from JAXGGS010182635.1 coordinate 8,820, forward strand.
AGTTCAAAAGAAGCGATTGAAACATATAATAATCTCACCGAATTATATGGGAAATATGAACTTTCTGAAGCGACCCATATCGTACCAATTGGTGGCGATGGGTTTATGTTAGAAAGCCTTAGAAAATATATGTCACTGAACAAACCATTTTATGGAATAAATCGTGGCACGGTTGGGTTTTTGAATAATCGATTAAGTGATAAATCACTGATTGAACTTATTGAAAATTCGACGCAAAATATTATTCACCCTTTAAAAATTACCACGATTGATGTTGATGGGAATGAGTTTCAAGCGTTGGCGATAAATGAAGTCGCCCTTTTTAGAGCAAGCGCACAATCAGCAAATATACAAATCGAAGTACAGGATCAAGTAAGGATGGAAAGACTGGTTTGTGATGGCGTTATGATTGCAACTCCGGCGGGATCAACGGCGTATAATCTTTCTGCGCATGGTACAATTCTTCCTATTGGTTCATCGCTTTTGGCACTTACACCCATTAGCCCATTCAGACCAAGAAGATGGCATGGGGCACTTTTGCCTTCATCGGCTAAAACAAAATTTATTGTACTTGATCATCATAAACGTCCGGCAAATCTTTCTGCCGATAATAGGGAATTTAAAAATATCAGTGAATGCACAATTGCTTTGGAAGATTCGATAAATATGAAGTTGTTATTTGAAGGCGAGCATTCATTAGAAGAACGAATTTTAAGAGAACAATTTTCAAGTCACTAGGTGAGTTTATTCAAAGTCATAAACAGTGAGTTTCATCGAACCGCAAAGCCGTTAGGTTTATCACGCAACTTGGTAATATCACCAAGAACTAAGCCGTGAGTTTTATCAAGCCTCTTGACGGCATTACCAAGAACTAAAACGTGATTTTTCAAAATAGTTTTTATCTATTCTTATCTTTCATCAAGAATTCAGTCTTGTCTTTTGAACCCATTGATGACCCGAAATAAAAATTGACCACCGCACCCGTCATTGTCGATAAAGCACCAAGTAAAAGTGCAAATTCTCCATTTTTCGAAATTGGAAATTCAAGGAAGAAAACCAAAAACACAATAAGGAAATAACCACCAACAATTGAACCTGCCAGAATTTTTGGCGTATTATCATTCAGTTGGATTTTCATAGTGTTTTTATTTTTTTCTTGTTCTTCGATTATGCTCTGTTTTAAATCCAAAAGAAAATTATCCAGCTCATTTTCAACATCCAAAATATCGCTTTGGTTAAATTCTTTTTTCTTTAATTTACCTGCAAGTTGGGCCAGCTTTGTTTCAAAATTATAACAATTACTGATTGATAATTTTTTTGCCAAAAGATCAATGACATTTTGTGCCAAAATTTGTTTCTTATTATTTGATAAAATATCCGCGAGTTTTGGTGATGAGGGTCTTAGTATATTTTCGATTATTTTAATATTGCTATTATAATTTGAGTTCATGTGAATTTTGGGTCATCTTCCATCTTTTATATCCATATTAAAACATGAAAATAATGATGTGGGATAAGTTTATTGTAAATTTCACAGTGCGATTGAATTGGAACAATCATCCGCACAGAGATCAATGAAGTGGCGAAGCATATTTGGCCGTGCAAATTCGCTTTTATTTAAAACTAAATAAGTTAGCCTAGATTAGTAGGATTACCTACCCTGACTCGGCTTTGAAACTCAACGAAATTCCATTATTGCAATAACGTAAAAATGTTTCACCTTCGCCATCGGGAAATACATGACCATGATGTCCACCACATCTTGCGCAATGATATTCAAATCTTTCAACGATTAATGATTTATCCAATGAAATATTAAGCGAGGATGCAATTGAATTTGTAAAAGCAAGCCAGCCTGACTTGCTGTCAAATTTATGATCAGAATGAAAAAGCGCAAGGTCACATCCCGCACAATGATATGTTCCCCTTTGTTTATTAACCAATAAATTAGACGAAAATTTTGGCTCTGTTTTATGCATTCTAAGAATTGCAAATTGCTCTTCACTAAGTTTTTCTTGCCATTCTTCTTCGCTTAATTGCCATTTCTCAAATTGTTCAATCTGTTGCGGGTCAATTGTTATTACATTTAAATTACGGTCGTTCAGATTTGAAAAACTATATTTATTTTCCATATTATTTGTATTTCCTGTGATTAATTGCAGCGGTAAAATATTCTCTGCTTTTATTTTTGGTGTCAAAACAACAGAACCAATGACCAAGGTAGCAAAACCTTTTGATAGGTTAACAATGAAATCTCGTTTTTCAGGATTTTGTTTTGTCATTAAATCTTACCACTCATCTATTTATAAAAACTACTGATTATCAGCATAACGATCATTATCAAAATCAATATATTACCGAATAATTTATTTGCCTTGAATAAGGCAATATATTCAATTTGATCCAAGTCCGTTTTAAACTTTCTCATTTGTAAATATAATAAAGAAAATGGAAAAAGTAAAAACATTAAATAATATTTGGGCATATTTAATGAAGCGATTTGATAAATTGAAAAAGTAATAAAAATCGTGACAATGAAATAACAAATGATCAAAGCTGGTTTGACTTTTTTTCCCAAAAATCTTGCACTCGAATTTACGTTCAATTTTTTATCATCCTTGATATCCGCCATTGCATAAATTGTATCATAGGCAAAAGTCCAAATTATCAGCCCAAAATAAAATATAAACATACCCAATGTAAGTTTGTTTCCATTGACAAAATAGCCACAGATAAAACCCCAATTAAATATCACGCCCAACCATAATTGCGGAATGACAATCCAATATTTCATAAAGGGATAAATTACGACCAATGGTATGATTGCCATTGCGATCAACCAGACTTTTACCGGTAAAAATAATAAAATCACCAACCCAATTAATGAAAGTATTATTGCAATAATCACTGCCTTTAATACCGAAATATCACCATTTGCGATCGGGCGCCTTGACGTCCGTTCAACTTTTTTATCGATTTTTCGGTCAATAATATCATTTACCACACAACCAAAGGAACGCATTATTAACGCACCCAATCCGAATAAAAACATATATTTTATCAAATTTGGAATTTGATGTTTTTCGATCATTGGGAAATATCCATATACTAACCCACATGCACATGGAATAAATAACAGCCAGCTACCGATTGGACGATCAAGCCTTAATAGATATATTATGGGATACAGACCCGTTGGGATAAATTTCCACAAAGGATGCTGATCAGAGAATTTTTGTTTTTGCTTATTGGTCTCATTCATCATATATTCAAATATCAGTTTATAAATACTCAATCCTTTATGATAAGAATTTACTTTCCAAATAGCTTAGCATCAAATGAACAAATATCCAGTGATCAAAGAAAGATCACTGATAAACAATTTCATTATCTTATCAATGTTATGCGAAGGAAAATAGGCGATCAATTTGAACTATTTAATGAAAATGATGGTGCTTTTCTTTGTGAAATTACCGAACAAAAGAGAAATCATTTAATTGTAAAGATCGTCAAAAGATTAAAGTCCCCACAGAAAAACAATACACAAATAAGCCTTTTTTTCGTGCCAATTAAAAAACAGGCCATGTTTAATCTGGTTACAAAATCTGTTGAGTTGGGTGTAAATAATCTTCAACCATTTTGTAGTGAATATATTGACAATAAAAATATCAATATGGAAAAGATGAACGCCCATATTATTGAAGCAACTGAACAATGCGGTCGGATTGACCCACCTTCTCTTCGCCCTTTGGTGAAGTTTACGCAAATGAACAGCCTGCTTGAGGATTATCAAAAAATCTTTTTCTGCAATGAAAAGCTTGCCGAAGAGAATATGAATATCAAAGAGCCAAACAATGCGGATATATCATTAAATCAATTAGGTCTTGAAAACTGGGTCGATAGCCATAATATAAGTAATATGTTAAATCATGCAATTATCATCGGACCAGAAGGCGGATTTAGCAACGAAGAAGTTACGACGATAAATAATATTAAAAATGTGAATAATATTTCGCTTGGTCCACGAATATTAAGAGCAGATACCGCCGCAATCTCAGCACTGACCTTATGGCAACATCATTTCGGAAACAGATAAATTAGGGATCATTTTACTATGTTAGAAAAAGAACAATTAATTGAATATATCAAAGATGGTTGCAAAGATCCAAGTGAATTCCGTATTGGTACCGAACATGAGAAATTTGGATATTGCCTTGATACATATAGGCCCCTTCCATATGAAGGTATAAATAAGATCTTTACAATGATGATTGAACGTCATGGCTATGATCCTATCTTGGACGAAGGAAATATCATTGGGCTGACAAAAAATAATGCTAGCGTGTCGCTCGAGCCTGCGGGTCAGCTTGAGCTTTCAGGGGCACCGCTTGAGAACCTTCATCAATCCTGTGCCGAGCTTGGTTCACATTTACGTGAGATAAAAGAAATCTCGAATGAATTAAATGTTGGTTTTCTTGGCATGGGTTTTTGTCCTTATTGGAAATTAGACGAAATGCCACATATGCCAAAACAAAGATATGGCATCATGAGAAATTATATGCCAAAAGTTGGCACACTTGGTCTTGATATGATGCACCGCACTTGCACGGTTCAAGTAAATCTTGATTACCAAAATATGTCAGATATGCAACGAAAAATGCGTATTGGTTTTGCCGTTCAGCCAATTGCCACAGCAATTTTCGCCAACTCTTCGATAAAAGAAGGTCAGCAAAGTGGCTTTCAATCCTACCGTGGTCATATTTGGACGGATACGGATAATCAACGCACTGGATTTATTGAAAAAGTATTGGAAGAAGATTTCTCATTTGCCGATTATGTTGATCATGTCCTAAAAGTTCCAATGTATTTTATTCACCGTGATGGAAAATATATTGATGTTGCCGGTCGTTCATTCATCGATTTCATGCAAAAAGGATTTGATGATCTTCCTGGTGTAAAACCAAATATCAAAGATTTCGAAGATCATCTCTCAACAGTTTTCACCGAAGTTAGGTTGAAAAAATTCATCGAAATGCGTGGGGCAGATTCGGGTCCTTGGTCACTTATATGTTCATTACCTGCATTTTGGGTTGGTCTTTTATATGATCAAACAGCGATGAATGAAATTACTCGCTATACTGAGAATTGGAATTTAAACGACTTGCAGGCACTTCGCGAAATATGTATCAAGGATGGAATTCATGGAATATATGAAGGTCATAAGATAAAAGATATAGCATGTGATATCTTACAAATATCGCATCAAGGTCTGAAAAGACGGGCAATGAAAGGCAAAACATCAATTGATGAAACCGAATATCTTGCTCCTTTAATTAATATTTGCAAGTCTGGTAAATCAAATGCCGATATCGCAATTGATATTATTAACGACCAAAATGACAAGAATGTCAAAAAAACCCTGTTCAGCAAATTTTGCATAAATTCCTAGTTTTTTTTTCTGACATATACGTCTTAAAATATTGAAAAATTAATGATTTTAAGGGTAAATATTCCCATGAAAAGCAAAATGGATTTTATTGGAAATGAACTTTCAACTTTCTTTAAATAACGACCTATTTAATAATATTAATATTTTTGAACCGCTACCGCTTGGTTTTCAATATTTGGTTGTTTTGCTCATTGGTCTTTCATTTGGTAGTTTTGCAAACCTTCTTTGTTTCCGAATTCCATATTTAACGAATTTAATTGCCACGCCCCCTGCCTATAAAAATATGTTAAATATTGTTTTTGGCAGTTCATTTTGTCCAAAATGCCTTGAAAAAATCAATATTATCGGATTAATACCCATCTTTGGTTTTTTGTTTTACAGTGGAAAATGTAAGGATTGCCATACAAAAATTGGTCTAATGGAACCAATTGGTGAATTGTCATTTGGATTGCTTTTTCTTTGGATGTATATGACTGTTCCATTTGAATTAGAACTTGGATTCTTAGCATTACTTACAGTTTTATTTTATATTCACTTTATTATTGATGCGAAACTAAGGTATCTGCCCGATATTATCACAGTTTTAATCATATTTACGGCGTTAGTTTTTCATTATTTTAACGGATTTCCTGATATTTTTGAATATGTCATTGCACCAATTTTGGGTAGTATTGCCTTTTTTGCACTTGGTCAATTTATAAGTTTTATTAAAAAACAGGATGCTTTGGGGTTCGGAGATGTCAAATTATTCGCCGCTCTTGGTCTTTGTACGGGTATTAATTCATTGATAATAGTTATATTTTTCTCCAGCATCTTGGGCATTTTGTTCTATTTATTGGCTACTTTAATAAATTTCCTGTCTAAAAGTGAAAAATCGATAAAATATATCCCTTTTGGACCAATGTTGGTTACCTCTTGCCTGATTATGTTATGGTTCCAATATCAGTAAATATGAAAAATGTTAGATAAATTCATCCCAGAAACCCTTATTTTACAGGGCTTTTACAATATTTAATTCATGGTTAATAGTTTCAACTATTCAAACTCGCAAAGTTTAATTAAATTTTCTTAGGGAAATAAACCCGTTTTTTTACTTTTTGACCTATATTAAGAATAACTTTGTAAAAGTAAGAATGTTTATAGTAAGAGCATTCGCAGTGGAGTATAGTATGAGTACAACGATGACCCCCCCCCAAGGTAATGTAAACTTGGAAGTATCAAATAAAAGACCCCCTTATGTAATTGGGCCGGAAGGAACAGCACTTACGCTTGCTGATTTACCGCCTGAAAATACAGGTAGATGGGTCGTTAGAAGAAAAGCCGAAGTAGTTGCTGCAGTAAAAGGTGGAATGCTTTCAGTTCAAGAAGCATGTGATAAATATTCACTTACAGTAGAAGAATTTATAAGTTGGAAGAATATGATTGATCGTCATGGGCTTTTAGGTCTTAGATCAACAAGATTACAACATTATAAGTCAAAAGCTTAAAAAATAAAAAGCCCTGCAAAATAGCAGGGCTTTTATATTCTTTTTAATATTACTTTTAATTACTTTCTAAAAGAGTAAGTGGGTCAACAGGTTTTGTCAATTTTCTCAATTCAAAATGTAACTGAGGTGCATTTACCAATCCTGATTTACCGGCTTTTGAAATAATCTGATTACGTTTTATTTGTTGATTTTTATCAACCAATATCGCGTCATTATGTGCATATGCACTTACCCAATCATTATCATGGGCAATTAATACAAGCTTGCCATAATCATCAATATTATCGCCAGCATAGATGATTTTTCCATCTGCAACTGCTCTTACCGGAGTACCCGTTGCCACAGCGATATTAATTCCGTCATTTTTCTTTCCCGATGAATTTGTTCCGAAATAAGAGATTACGTTTCCTCTTACCGGCCAGTCAAAATTCAATAAATCATTTGATTCTGATTTTTTAATCGTCTTTTCATCAACTTTTGAAACCTCACGCGGGCAAGTTTTCTCACCATAAGAATTAAGGTAACATTTTCTTGGCGCAGGGTTATTACTTAATTTTGACGAATATGTTTTTGCATTTGGTACATAACTATTATTCGATGCTTTCGTTACTCTTGCATTTCCTGCATTTGGAATTGTTAAACTCTGTCCAACAGCAATTGCATAAGGTGCGGAAATATTATTTTGTGCAGCCAATTGTTGAAGAGCAACACCGTAATTACGTGAAATTCTGTATACTGTTTCACCCGGCTGTACGGTATGTGTGATAGTACCTAAATTATTTGGGTTAAAATTCACATTCGTAGCAGAATATTCATCATCATTACTTGGAATTGTTGAATTATATCCTTCATACCCACCAGCAACTGAATTATTTTGATAATTATTTACATCATAAGCCGGTTGTACCTGCTGGGTAACTTGTTCTTGGCTTGTAGTTGTTGGTCTGTTTGCTAAATAATTAGCAGACAAATTATTCGCTTCATCCTCAGGATAGCCAGAAACCAAAGAAATATTACTATTATTCACATTCGCATCATTATATTGCTTTGTTATTTGTGAACTTTTATTTTGAATATTTGTTTCAAGCATTGAAAATTGGTTTGACATTGCATTTGCATTTGGAATAAATATTTTTTGCCCAACTGCCAAATTATATGGTGCACTAAGATTATTCATCGCTGAAAAATCATCAAGTGACACACCTGCATTTTTTGCAA
>JAXGGS010182857.1:4699-16968 GCA_035585475.1 Armandia brevis
TCAGAATGGTGTCTAGTCGCTGTAATAATGATTAAAAGAAATACACTCCATATTAAATCAGTGAGGTGCGAGAATAAAAACCTCTCAGAATCTAAACACAGTTTAATCCAAATTTATAAAAATAAACTGTCGGGAATCAGAGATATTTAAATGGATACAACATATAACCCGTTAAAGTTGTACGTGTACATGTACATGCGTACTTTATTAGTACACTGCTCTTTAATTCATTTGGATCCAAGAATGAATTAGAAAAAGTTGGTAGTTGACCGATAGATAACAAATTATGCGGTTACAGGACAAGTTGCAAAGGGTTTCGGTTTATCGCACCGGATTTGATCTAGAAATCGATTTCTCTTTCAATCATTTGTTTGCAGTGGATTGGATTAATAGATGATTCATCTACAAAGAAGTCTTAGAATGAGAATTATGGAAGTTCGATCCACTACAGGCCCATCTATTGTTACTGTTTTTTAGCTTCTGTGCAGATGAACATTCATCCGCGGTTCAGAGTATACTGACTAAATATCATTGTTATGATACAATGCTCACACACTGTGTATATTACAAATAGCGTACATGTACATTATATTTAATTTTTTATTGAATACCCATCTTCATATCGAGAACACTCCCCCGGTAAAAGCATATACCTCTGTACGATAATTCTGAGAAAGACAATTTCGATTTAAAAACTAAACATATGATGACGAGAAGTTGAGTAATCGGAAGCCTTTGATTGATGTTCTGACTATAAATTAAGGATGGTTGGCAATATATATATATGTTTCAAAATTTTACTTTGAAGAGAAACTACGATGGAATATTTTATGGTTTACAGTCATGTCAACTCGACTGTCTTTACTTGCCTGTAGTATCAGTGTTAAAAGAGACAGTCTAAATCTTACAATAACTAGAAATAAAAGTACCCGAACGTGACTTAGTAATTTAATCTAAATTCAGACGAACAATAGTTTTAGAACCGTTGAACCCTTTGGCTAGTAGGCAATATATGTACTGCTCGATGTCAAAAGTACAATGATATTCAGTAGCGTATATAGTCGAAATGTCAGGTCAAAAAATAACTGTCCGACAGTCTAATTTATCAAAATTACATTATGAGTAACTTTAGTCTAAGAGCCAGGATCAATTTCATTGGATTCGTCTTTTATCCCAGAGCTCTGACCGCATGTTATTTACAGCGCTCAGGCTATATGAACAGTATAAGTTCCATTAACCGATTATACGTGTGAGAGGAGATGAATAGTGCGTTTGATTTTAACAAATTAGTGTCATGTGCATTAGTAGGTTTATAGTTTTAAAAGAATTATAAACTATAAACTCAGACAGCTGGTAATTTATTAATTCACAAGCTCTGAAAAGTTCACAAGTATGGCATAAACTGATAAAAAAACGAACACACTCTTTTAATATTATTTTTCTGCACCGTCGTAAAGAAATAATCATATCTGTCGAAGTTCGTAGCCAACGCCGAAGTCACATTCAACAGGAGCGCCAGGTCTATTTCATACTTGGTAAGTGCCCCAATATATCTGGCCTTCCCTTGTAACAGGAATGTCGTCTCCCGCGCCATACCCACGTCTAGAAACTGAAACATTTGTTCTGTGTGTGTGAAAGCCGATGGACCAACGAACTGCTCAAAGGTGAGCCTCATCGTTCTCCCCGCGTTACCAGCGGCGAAGTACTTCACCCTCCTCTCGTGGTCGTCTGCTGCCCGGCTGCAGTAACCGGCGGCAATGTCCTCTATCGAGCCAGACTCCCATAAACCGCTCGTCCTTGTCCTCTGAGATCGCGACCAGGTGACCGCTGCCGGGTTCCTCAGCAGGTGCAGAGTTTTCATGTTAGGGAAGAGATTCAACATCTCATAGCTGACCTCGAAAGGAACTCGAAGTGTTTTGATGACGCGGATTCTACTCTTCAGACAGGGCGCGTCCAGTTGGGTTTTAGCGCAGTGTCTGGCTGCCTTCTCATACCGGTCGAAACAGGCGAAGTAAGATAGAATCTTCTCGGTGCTCGAGGCATCGAAGGCGGATCTTATGTGCTGAGCAGTGGATTTCCAGATGTTGTTACTCCAAAGCACACGTCTACACTTACTGTTCTTCTTTGACGAAGGATCGAAGCGCTCGTCACAAAGATCGCCAAGGTTCTGCCGACATTGTTCATACAGTGCCCCGTCAGCTAGACTGGCGTTAAAACTGTGCATGCATTGAACAAAATTGCCCGCAACAGGCATGGTATCATTTCTGGCAAACTGCTGCCAGGAGTCATGTATGAGAAACTGAACTGGGAGGAGGGAGAGCTCGCACGTGTAAATCCTTTCTAATACCCAGGTTATGGCTGCCAACTCATAGCGAGGAGTAGTTCTGCAAATCAAAAGAACCTTTACTTCAGCATACCTCATATACCAATGTTAAAGTTCCATATAAAATGAGATGTAACTAGTAACCTCATTCGGCCTTTGTAGTAGAATATATCTGAGGGGTGTGCTCCTCCAGGTTTTAGGCCGTACATCACAGTATATACCATTTCTACTGGCTCAGCAATGTAAAATGAGCGGGGATTACTGGCCAACAGGGAGCCTGTAGTAATCAAAAGAATAATCTTTAGGTTCAGCGCCAAAATGACTGAAGTTAACAAACGGTTTGGTAACTGTCATGCACAGACACTTAGTAGTCACAGAAGACTCACCGATATATGTGGCGCCACAGTTTGGGTATGATAGAAGATGAACATATAAAGGCTCTTCTGACCGATTGGTAGGGACACCAGCGTCGCTTAGCTAAAATATAATATATAATTGACGATATTAATATACGATATCACCTTTTTAAACATTATCGTTCAGATGTGAACTAGTTAATTACCCAGCTGACATCTCGAGTGATGTCGAAGAAGGGAGCGCAACTTTGGCGGATGACTCTTTTATCACTTCTAGTGTAGAAGTATTTCCACCTGTTGGCCTTATCATTTTCCCCTTTCAGCGTGCTCTGTGACTTCTTCATTTTCAGCAACCACGCCTCGTTTGGGGTGAACGAATTGTCTCTCTGGTCGAGTTTATTATAAAGATGTCGCTCGGTTTTATTTGATAGTTCTATGCCGAGAAAACTGTGGATGTCGGCCACTCCTTTCTCCGTCATGTTCATCAGCTCTTCGTACACAACCCTCCTCATCCTGTGAAATAAATAAATCAGATAACGCTTAATTATGTTTTAGCTGAATACATTAATAGGACCTGTAGTTTGATTTATTACCCGAAGAGAGAAGGTGTCGTTACAAGCACTTTATTATCATTTACCTGTCTGGGTAAATTTTCTCGTGCTCTAGACGGAGTTTCAGGTCCTCAGTAGCCCTGATGCAGTAAGCAGCTGAGAGCTCCCTCACTGTACCATGCTCCCAGAGCCCGTGAGTCCACGCACTGGCCGCCCTAGACCAGGCCACTGCTCGCGGGTCCCTGATGAGATGGAGGAGCTTAAAGTTCGGATGCCGCTCCATCAAACGTAGCCCCACCTCCATGGTGGCACGAACTGATTTAATGACACGTATCGGTTTAGTTTCACACACAGTGTCAAGATGTATCGATGCACACGTCCTTACATCTTCTGCAAAACTCTTAAAGCAATCAAAGTAACGCTGGAACCGTTTCTCAGGACCACGAGGAAAGAATTGCAAAATCTCCTCCTCAGTAGAGTTCCATTTGCCATGATTCCAAAGCACATATTTACACCTGTCTAAACTTCGGGCGGTATGAATGAATCTCTTAGGACATATATTACCACCCCGTATATCCCCATCATACAATTTTTTCCAACAGTATTTATAGGAGGAGGTATTGCCCTCCATCTTCAATCCTTTTGACTCTAGACAAGCGACGTAGCTTGTAGAGGTTGGCATGAAACCCTCGCCAGAGAACTGAGCCCAGAACTGATGCATCAGCATCTGGACAGGTAATGATGATATTTGACAGGCGTAGATACGCTCCATCACCCAGGTTATGGCGTTTATTTCATCTGGGTGGATTTTCCTGCAGTAGAGAAATTCTTGATATAATATTAAACCATCATGCTCCACTACGATTATCCATCGTCGATTGAGTTTATGGATGGTTTAATTGCTTTATGTGGTTAAGCCTACCTGAGAAGTCCGTCATTATAGAATATATCCGATGGTACGGTCCATCCAGGATCCAAACCATACATCGCTGAGTAGACCATATCTACAGGCTCATATATGTAAAACACGTCCGGGTTGCTGTAAAACATACTACCTGAAATATACGTATATACGTTTTGGAACGTCAAAACCATATTATATGGGCACACTTAATGATCATTAATCGGTGACCAACCTGTGAACGACGATCCAGTTCTTTGGTATGATAGCAGGTGTACTAACAGTGGATTGGTAGAATTGTACATTGATCCAGGAGGTGGTATGATTGCCTTGAATCCCTGCAGAATTTTGCATTTCAACATTTATAATATTCAGTGTACATTTCGACATTCTATTTTCTACTTTTTAGTTAAGCAACTGAGTTTGTATTGGAGTCGTTATCTCGCATTTTATACAATTAAATATCTGAACCGACCTCCTTCCCTGTAATCCCCTGGAATTTGCGTGTGATCTCTTTGTCATCAAGGAATACACTATCATTTTCTGCGGCTGACAATCTAGAAGGAACGGAAGATAGTCGCATTTCCCTTTTAGCAATGTCCCGGAGCACATTGAGTTGATCATCTTTGATGAATCCGAGCGACTTTAGAGGTTGCATCATTTCAGACACAAACGCAGTGAGGAATATAAACATAAAGCACGATGCACCCAGTGTTAGGTAACGATAGAGACACCTCATGGTGGCTACTGCACACAGGTATGACCGAACTAAACTTTAATCATCAGTCTAAGAATCATCATCCCACCTGATTCCTGGTTAGGCCTACATTCAACTTGAATATGAATATAGCCTGACAAATGTGCTAAACCATTCGTCTGACCATGCATAGCACCCGGGTCTACCATCTTGTATGCTGCAGAACTCATGACATGTTAACAAGGTCATAAAGTCGGCGCTTACACCGGTAAGCTTTCTTGAGATTATGTTGCGCCAGCCGGTAAATACCTCAACTACACATGAATAGGCGGCAGAAAAGCACTATTGCTCACCCCGTCCGAAAGTGGTTAATATGATGAAGTAAGCCCCAGGCCTCGTATATCCCTCATACGCCTGGAATGAATTGGTCACTTTATAAATCTGATTAGTTAAGCTTAAATGTGGTGAATACATCTACCCCTACTAAACGTTATGGTGATTGTAATAATTTCGTATGCCACATAAAGAGAATTATAATCAACTTAACGCTTTGATATCAGTAAGTTTATGTTTTCATATCAATGCATGATTCCACTGCTGTGTTAAACTACAAATATCATAATTGTCCGATCATTTTATAAATAGGACTAATGTCACGTATAAAACAATTAAATAGAACCTGAACATTTTAAGTATATACACGCAGATACATATAAATGTTTCTCAAGCTTTTACGTGGCAGGACTTGTTAATATATGTTTTTTTATTATTTCGATCAGATAGATATTGTTATTCATGTCATGCCAGACACCCCATTTTCAAAGATGGTGAAATTTATAGAGCAAAATAAAATAACAAAATATTAAAAAAAACTAAAATCTGTTTTGGTGATGTTATACAGCTTCCACCTAAAACCTGTCCCCTCCCTGTTGCTTTAGACCATAAATACCTCAATACAAGGGAATCACGTAACACATAGATTTCTGCGATAAATATAAGCGCACCTAAAGATTGTTGCTCCGTTAGACTTGTGCATGATAATTATTCGATTCTTCACAGTTGTCATTGGGCCATGATGATCTAGATATTTCATGAAACTATTGTCGTTGTTTAAGTCAATTTAAATGTCAGATGCCAGTCTTTGTTAGCACAGACAGCGATAGACAATTAAGCCCGTCTGTTGGCTAATTTGTTTTAATTCTGTCAAACCTAACTATCCTACTGTAAAATATGTGGTGACAGAGACCAAATCCATCATCATCTTATCAACTTATGTTTGAATTGCTCCTTAAGTTTAAGAACCATTGTAGTAAAATATTGAAAAGGCAAAAATTAGATATGTCTGCATCTGATGCGCCAACTGGTCAGGATTACTCGAATATCGCCTCACACCTAATATTTTACGCAAACCTAAACTGGGAACTGTGTGGGTGACTGATATCACTGGTTTGCAAATAATCCCCTACAGAGCAGAACATTTCCACTCATCAAAGCAACTATTCTTATAATAACTGCCAAGCCTGACAGCAATTTATTTTATAGCCAACCTAAATACGGATATAGGTGTAGACATAAGGAAGGCGAAAGGCATATCTGATAATGCTACAAACACGTTTTAAACTAAACAGTACCTAATCAATTATCAAGTGTTGCTCCTACAAGTATTGCTATATAAATATTTCCGGGACAGTGCTTTTATATATACGACATAGAAACTATTCATTGCAGCATGAACAATTTATGTAGGTATTTAACAAGTCAAACCGAATAACTTCATATCATAAAGATTGTACCATTTTTAATTAAATAAACATTCTATTTTAGGCAAAAGATAATATTAATCCAGAGCATTCCGGTCAGATATCTATATTGCAGGTACCTCACGGAATAACTCTACACATAGTAATTCTATCGCCAAGACGGTACTCCTCTTCTTAAAATATAACCACTTATCCGGTCTATATACACGAGCCGCCAGACGGGTCGTTAATTTTCGTTTCATCATCACACACCTTTTCCTTTGAAATCCCGTGTTAACTAAAGAACCAGGAGAGAGCGTCTCCATCAGGGTCCCGAAGCAAATGTTTCAGCTTCAGATCTGGAAACATCGACCGTTTTAATGGCTATTATAGACTTAGTCTGACACACACGGTCAAATTTTCACTGGCACATTCTCTCGGTACTTCTCCATACTCCGAGAAACATTCGAAGTAGCGGCTGAATTTTCGCGATGTTCTATCGACTAACTCACGTCTTGAAATGCTGATCTCAATGTATCATTATTCCATAATACATTTCTGCAGTCGCTTAGGTTTTGTTAAACTAATCGTGAATCCCAATGGACAGTTAAATCGATCTCTGATGACAAATTATGAAGTAACATAGACACTGGAAGTTTGAACATCTGGCACGTGTAGATTTTTCCTAATATCCACAGGATTGCCGATAACTTATTTATGGGCATTTTCATGCAAAGAAGTTCGTATTCTCTGCCATGCATATTTAGACTTTAAACTAAATCCAGTTCTTCAGTTGGATCATATGGACAAGCGGTAGTTACCTCCAAGAAATACATAGGATTAGATTATAATTAGTTTGATACACTTACTAGTACTCCTGCGCACACCGTCAATATAACGATCCAGAAGCACTTTGTTTGCATTTATCAATATGAATTAATTATGTCTGATTGTATAATTAAGCTGTGTTGTATTTTCATTTTGTCCACTTTTAGTCATATACACATGATGCATGAAACCAGTGGTCCAAAGCACTAATCAATCAAACAGAAATTTTAAATTACTGATATTTAACTACTAAATGCGTAATATATTAAACTACTTCACTCGGTAGTAGCGTATGTGATTTTTGTCAATTGAACTTCCTAGGATATTCATAAACAATTAACAATTAAATCTAAAACTACTGCCTTGATCAGTTCAATCAATGACGTTTATTATTATACCATATTATGATATTTGTGTGGATACAATTAAAAAGCAAATATCGATACATGTATTAGGATGTTCGTATAGGGCAGGTTTTAAATGCAGCTGATGAAACAATGCTTAATTGTTCTGTGGAAACCCACACAAATGAAAGGTGATAATCGTTCCTGTTTAATTTAAAATATACGTATTTCCGAGGAAAAAATACATTATCATCAGTCGTTTTAAGTATTCTGTTGAATGAGAAGTCAATTATTTTGTTAAACTCCAGCTGAATTACAAGAAGGTTAGATTGAGTTGTCACGTACAGACGCTCCTTCCGATACCTGAAACTTCTCTCATATTTTACCTGACCAATTAATTCTCTGATTAAGAAAAGTTTCCACGATTTCACGCGTAATTGAATGAGATGGCGACGATTCAAATTATACATTGTACTGCAAGGTGCTCTATAAATGTCTCTCAGAAGGACACACGTACATGAATCTATTAGATAACATAGAGTACTTGTTTTCTCGAGAAAATAATCTTTTAATAGCCAAAGCATTCACAGATGATTTCTGAAGATTCGGGCCGACGATGAGTCATTGTGCTATGACAACAATTTATTGCCAAACAAATGTCTGTTTGGAAATCTTAATTTCAATATTCTACAACGTATGGTAATTCACTTGTTCATCTATTGGTCATCCTACCAGTTTAACTAGTCTTTTTAATTAGTCTTGCTCACATACAAACTAAGAGCTGTCGTAACCTGATTGAATTTGCTTTGAAAAACTACATATATTCAAGTTCCTAAAAAGGATACTTTCGTCAATACACACATCATTGTTTACATGCGGGGGTATAGACGACTATTTCAAAATACGTTTTAGTTTTCCACTTTCGGCGATCGATTGACGTTTTAAGCCGTAACCATCTCCCATTAATGGCGTATTATGGTCGGCAGCACTGAGCAGACGAAATCTTAAATTGAATTACTGGTTCGCAGCTTCAAGACTGGAAGGATTTGGGAGAATGAAAACAATTACTAGTACAAGGGGCGTCACATAGCAGAACAGCCGAAAAAGTAGGATGCAATCAATAGATAATTAGTTGCCGCGGCACTGCAGGTGTTGTGAGAGGAACTCTAGGTCTCTTTAATGGTTCTGAATCAAGATTTCATGACCTACATACAGAGTCCGCGGATTTGTTACAAGATAAGTAGGCGGTTCCAGAATCTACACTTTTCTTCTATTCTTCATATGTGCAGTCACTATGTTAGACTAGTGCATTTCGTCTTTATAAAGTCCCAGTACATGAGAGACACACGTTGAGCAGTTACTTCAATATAAACATATACCACCATCAATCTGCAATATTGGCAAAAACATATATCTGTATTATTGTGTTTTCGTTGCCTCGAATTAAGATATGCAATTAATGGGTTTTGTCCGACTTATTTCACGTACTGGTACAATCACTGTATAAGGTACGGCCCCTGAGTTGAACTAATTACATGCTCATGCGAGCGCTGTGTGTAATCCACTTTCCCGCTGTCTTCTTATGCCGCTTTTTTTGATCTAATAATTACTTATCTTGAGTCTGTGTGACCGTCTTTTCGAATTATAGTTCTAGAATTTAAAAATCAGTGTCGTTATATTAATCTATTTACAAAGTTAGTATAACTCCTTATATTTATCTATTTATTTATTTTTTAGTCCAAAGTCAGTGTCGGTTATCTATAGTGAGATAGTTAATCCTCTATTTGCATGCATGTTTGGTCAAAGTGTATCATTGTACATAGATAGCCTACATATTTCATAAGGTTATGAAAGGGCATCTTGATCCTCAAGTATTTATCTCATGACTTTGATAACTTTGTATATAGAATACGTTAAGCGACACCATGAAGCCGGAATACAAAATCACTAGTTATATAAGTAGCTGTATCAGGATTCCTTTAGACATATAGGCATTGACGATCTTTACAACACGATAGTCTGGTTTGAATTAACGCACCATGATGGGGAAATACTTTTTATCATTTTTCTTTTTCAGCGCAAGTGTCCTTTCAATGTACTACCATTTCTCGTTTGTGAATAATGAGGTACAGATCGGGTTTGATATTGATGATACTAGTGTGCAGAAATACATTCCTTACTGGGACAGAATCCCTTCAAACTTTAAATCTTTCCCCGATAAGGACAATGTTAGCGTTGTAGATCCATGGAACTATCTGCATCGTATGGGGCTGTATCGGAGTTTGCTTAACATGACTGAACCTTTAATGGCCAGTTTCGGTACCGAAAACACGGGTAATGTACTTTGGGGGCTAGTTTTACAACACGGCTGGCAGATGTCCTCAGGCAGGCTGTGGTTAGGAGCCAGTGACCATCACCGTGGTGATGTATTGATATCTCCATGTAGTTGGTGGGCAGTCATGAACTATTACCTATCTGTGATACCGTTTATTGGAGCAGGACAGGCGGGTTATTACCACCAAGACATTCACTTCAAAACTCCAGACTTTTCTCGTTGCCAAGAGTTCTCAGCTATAAGCATGAAAAACATCGTTGATGCCAGGTTGAACGCACATTACAGTCTCTGTCCAGACGAGGAATGTTTAGTCCTGGAAGACCAAGCTGTCAAACTTTGGAAACATTTCTTTCTTCAGCTTAAGGAAAAATATAAAACAATGACGCAAGACGACGCTTTGGAGGTTATGTGGGAAGCTCATGTAGCGTCTATAAATGCCGGACGTGTCGCATCAATGGCGTTCCTTCCATTCATGAGCCGAAGGGAAGCAAACTTTGGGGAGTCTTGGGCACGTTTGGTCGGTTTCATTGCTGAGACGCGCTTTCCAACCACATTTGATAAGACACGATACTTTCAAGTACATACCAATTTCACTTTCAATTCATAAACATATGTATTCACCGTGATTCACTATCTGTTCTCAAGATTCCATGCATTTTACCGTGATGTGTAAGAGAGACTTCTACACGTTGTGCAGAACTGTCGGTGGCGAGTATTGACTTATTATGACCTCTGCAGGCCATGTATCTCCCTTCCCGGATTCTGTCAGAGGACGACCAGCCTCTTCATATCAGTGACATGTCTTTGTACAAGAATCGAGCTTTGGCCTGCTTAGAGTATCTTTCTCTATTAGAGGAGTGGATAGGTTAGTAATGAAAACGCAGATGCATACTACATTTTAATTAATGTGGGACAGTTTGAAGTACAAACTGGTCAGATTCCATGTAATTAACTTACCCTAAATTAGATTACATTGATTTAAAATTCATCAAATCGGCAAAATCGCTATTCATATCTTCGTTAATACTGATCGTACTCATAACGCATACTATTAGGAGGCGGACTAGAAAAAGTGTGGGCACGAGCCATGTGCAGCAGGAGTGGAAGAGAAATGGGACGTGAGACCATGGAGACGCTTCTTGTCAAGCCGTTCACAGGTCTCATCACACTGAGCAAGCTATCGATGAAAATCCTGTGGAAAACGTGTGACTAAGCCAAGTTGGTCGCTTAAATACGAATTAATTATTTATTTATGCTACGAACATATGGTATCCGAACATTTATCAATGATACTGCATGCATGCAGGAGTTCAACATATCCAGCAGTCCGAGGCTGATGTCTGAATTATTGGGGAAAATAAATATTGGATTCATTATTTCATAATAATTCTCTCAAATAGAATTTGCCAAATATGATTATCCACGTCTGATGAATATTAAGGTATTTTAGGTTACATTTCATCCCCTAAAGTATTTCTAAAGATCTGATTGTTTTTTCAAATAATTAGTTCAAGTGATATGAGCTCATGTGAGTGAAAAATGCTTCGTTATTCTGTACTTTATAGACCAATGCACATGAAGATTATTTTACATGTCACACAGTGTAAGAACGCAGGTTGAACAAATAAAATCAGTGACGTTTTATCTCCGTTTTGCTAAGATTTTTTTATGAAACTTGAATGAATTAAAACACCCAGACGAGTATGACTTGTGTAAAGATGTTGAATTGACGTGGATATCCTGTTCTTTATGTGTGTATAGCAAAACATTGAAAGAAAAACGTACGAACGACACCGGACAAAGGGATTGGTCTTGAAGTTATTTAAGGAAATTATAGATGAGGTGTTATTGTGCAAAGTGCAATATTGCGTTAAATGGGTCACACTTATAACTAACCGTTATAATGTTGCATTAAATAAAAGGAAATCAATATGTCCGATTTAAACCAAGTTGTTGCGACGACGACAGACGAAACTTCCGGTTACCAAGTAAAGCGAAGAAATTAATTCAAAACACATGATATGTGCGTTATTAATGGAGATAATATATTGATTCTAGACAATAGGTTGAGTCAGTATTAATCAACAGCCCGTCAATAAAAAAACATTTAATCAATTATCCTATTC
Source organism: Armandia brevis (assembly GCA_035585475.1). Taxonomy (NCBI): domain Eukaryota; kingdom Metazoa; phylum Annelida; class Polychaeta; family Opheliidae; genus Armandia; species Armandia brevis. The sequence goes on from JAXGGS010182857.1 coordinate 16,900, forward strand.
TTTTATGCAACCAAACACATTGTAAACAACTACTTTGAAGATAATACATCATTGTATATATATAATGTA
>JAXGGS010183190.1:0-16957 GCA_035585475.1 Armandia brevis
AGAGGGGGGCGGGGGGTCTCAGGCCCATGCGGGCGGGGCCTGAGAAACAACTTATTAATTTTATATGGCCTAATTCATAAATATATGGTCGTTGGAGGCCCCTGAAATATTTATGGTTAACTGCTAGATATATTTCTAATCGGAACAGTGAGATTAAGATCAGCAAATATGGATCTCAATGGAAACCATGTCGACAAGATACACCATAAAGCTGTATGAGAATTAAGATAAATACGCAGCAAAAAAGTGCCTCGCTTCACTCATTCAAGGCATGCACAAACGAATTTGTTCTTCACAAACTCTGGGATATCTACAATGATGAATGATGAAATGAGTGTCATGGCGATCAGACGGAATATAGTTTGTTACACGGTAACTGTGCTGGCGGCCATATTGCTTTCTGTCTATGGATGGGAGCAGAACCCGGAGTATATTTGTCCTATTGAATGTTTCTGTGACGATTCTACAGGGGAGCTTAGGATCACCTGCACGAAGGCTGATTGGAAGATAATTCCGCAGTTCCCTAACCAGACAAGCCTGTTACAGACATGTTATACAAGGATACAATCTATACAGGACCAGGCTCTCAGTCATATGAAGAACCTTTACACATTAGATTTACTAACAGAGACACCGTGGATAGTAGCTGAAAATGCCTTCTTTGGATTACGGAACTTGGGCATATTTATTCTAACCAGACCAGCACAGAATCAAGACTGTTTACAAGGTGTCAGGTTTGACGCAGAAGACAGGATTAGGTTTGTGACAATGAAACTGGGACTAACCAACATACCGGCTTGGGGGTGGATTCGTCATCTAACAAAAATGATTATATTTGACTATAATTAATTCACAACAGACGTCTAACTGATGCTAAATTTCCAGAATGTTTTTTAGAGATGAAGGATTTAACGGAAATACATCTGAATCAGACAGCTTTGCAAGTATTAAAGAAAGGTGATTTTACAGCATTGACATCATCTTCAGTCAGAATTTTTAAATAAAGACTGACTACTTTGGATCTACAATTTCAGCATCTAGTGGGTATAACATCAAAATAGGTCTCTCCACAATGAGTGCACTTGAAGCAATTGTCTAAAGTTGGATCATCTCTCGCATTTTGAGAAACAGGACTCTTTTGAAAGTTTAAAACAACATTTTGTTGTGCGACCATTTTTTAGACCAGTTAAAAAACTAAGGGTTTGTCCATCTAGCATACCGAAATAGAAACAGTTTATGGTTCATTAAAGGAATTGGAAAATTTGAAAAATCTGGTGTTAGTAGGATCCCTGAGTGCTAAAAAACTTCCACAGTATTGTTCGCGAAGTTTGATTTTGATAGAGACTTTAAATGTTGAAAGGTTTGATACACTTAAAAAATTTCTAAAGCAACATGTATAAAATAAATTTGATTTCTCTGTATTGAAGTTATTGTGTGAACAAACAAACAAAGGTTGTATCAGATTTGCATGATATTACTATCTTTAAATCAGTATATTCAACTGTGACCAAATGCTTCGCCTCACAAAAAAAATGATGGTACTCTTGTTGTGTCAAACTGTTATCTATTTTCCATCCATTTAAGAGAATACCGTTATTTCTCCTGGCAGAATACATACACCGGTTTCTTTGTAATTGAGTCTGAATTAATGCAATGATTTTCACTCATATATAGAAAAACAGTACAATCATAATTAATTATAAAAAAAATTCCCACAAATTTATTTTTAAGATAATAAAAATCTGTACCACCGACAAGAGCACCATGACATCGTACAAATCATAAAAATTGTCACAAAATGTCACATCTCAGATATATATATGCTGATATTACAATATACATGTAATATAAATGCAAATACATCAAGTAAATATATACTGTTCTGTGAAATTTAATGATTAAATGTAAAGTATACATACTTATATGTTTAATGCTAATGTTAGTCCAAATCAATCTAATAACTCGCGCAATCATGTTCTGATCATGATCTGATCATGGTCTGATCATGTTCTGGAGATAATCAGGGGATAATCAGGAGATAATCAGATCCACCAATTTATATATGTGAGCGCAGTTGTCTATATATATATATATATATATAAAGGCGACTGTGTTTCTCTCTGCACAAGGATTTAATCATAGAATGTATCCAAACAGACAAATGTCCATTTGTATTTAACGATCCATTCAAAAACCTCTTTGGGTAATTGATATAGTTCTGTTGAACTATCAAACATCTTCAATTTTTCATAGATGAATGGCCAGAATAAATGTCCATGACATAGCAATTCATAAAATCTAATCATCTGAGATCGGATAGCAAAAAGACCATTTCCTCCACCATTTAATGACATATTGTAAAGTACAGATGCTTCGAAAAGCGACAGTGTCTGCTAAACCATTTAGCTGATTGACAACTCGGACATATTTCTGATCATACTTTGAATGGCCGGTTTTTAATACTTAAGATTTAAGAATTATTGATATTGGTCAAGTATTTCAGATCCCTAAATTCATCAGTATGGAACTGTTCAAAAGCCGTATGAGATATATTATTTTATTTGTGCTTTTGGCCATGGCTACAGCTTCTGTCGCAGCTAGATCTAAGTACAGATCACAGTGGCATATCCATGTAGATATACTGACATCTAAATCCATGAAACGCATTAAGACATCAATCCGGGATGCGTTAACTCTGCAATCCAGCTTGCTAGAGAAATATCGCACCTGCAGGTCACTTACTGCTAAAGGTAATGCAGGTTACGAGACAGTGCCATTTGGATGCCTGTTACTGCTGCAAAACCCAGCAGGTTGTGCTGAACACGACTATTGCACAGATAAAGTTGTTGCACAAGCTTTGTTTGCTTTTAATATCACAATTCAGTGGCTGAATCTGAGAAATTCAGTATCAGGCTGTCCCACTGAGCACCTGAAAATCGGCCAAGCGGATAGCGAACCGCTGACTTTCTGTGGCTTCAGAAGATCACGTTCAATCTACGTATCAGAAAACCAGTTCAGCGTCAGCGTGAGGTGGCATGTGCTGCCACCCGGCGGTCACAGGAGGCACAAGGGACTAGTAGTATACCAGGTGCTTGATGGGAATTATCAGGACCAGACTTTTGTTGATACCGCAGCTTATTATCCAATGCGTTATTTGTACCAACCATATCAAGTGCATAGGTATTATAAAATAAGAGTAAAACTAGATGATTCCACCATATCTATACGAACTCCTAGTAATGTTAAATATAGTTTAAGTTTAAATGAAAGGTTTAGTTACCACAGGTTTGCTGGGACTCTGCATAGAGCTGTTCATATCCTGGCAAATTTTGGTCACTATCACATTGTTGAAAGAGCAACGACGTGTGGGATTGGGAGGCCATATACTTACACGGTGAGGATGTATGACGGACCTAGTCATCATGGATTCCCGCTAATTTCTGAGGGTGAGTCGAGCGGATTTAGTCTCACCCTTCACGCACGAGCCATTCGGAAACAATCTCGATGCGTTCCGCGACTACATTTCAAGACGATGCCCAGGAATATCACGGCGGTCATTCCACAATTGAACTTCAATGAAAGTTACTCTCATGCAAAACTAAAATTTCCTGAAATTAACCAATTCTGCTCTCACTATAGGCATCTCGTACTGTGCCAGGTGAGAATTAATAGCTACCAAAGAACCTACGCACATGTAATCATTGACAAGCTCAAGGCTAGTGTTCCTAATTCGGAAAATTGTGTGAATTTTGGTTTATCAATTCGGGAGGAGAACGTCACCCTTCGCTTGGCGACAAGATTTGATGTGCAGGACCCCAGTGCATATTTCCCCAGCATTTATAAATACATGAGAGATCCATCCCTCGTCGTGTGTGAACCTCTGAGTGTGCGCAGTTACTCCGACGAAAGAAATCTAAATGCCTCCCAAAATGAAAATCAAACAATCAAAACTCAATATGTTTCAGAAACACATGAAATTTTAATCACATTCTACCACTATCGGGCATATGGGGTACACATTGACGATGTGTCAGTTTCCATGAGTGTTTCAAAATCGAGCTGCCAAGGCTTTCCATTTATGTGCTCAACTAAATCATCCCTATTTGATCAACATTTACCGTACTATCAACAGACCTGGGTATGTACCAGGTATCACCATATGGCGCCAATAATCATACGAATGCAATAATACTGTATATTCATATAATTTATTTTTGATAATTTAAGATAAGACCGGAGGTGGATGCACCTTGTCTTATACTACAAAGCTGGCCTTCTGAAAATCGCCATCCTCCAGGAAAATCCGAATCAGGAAGGCATTGTTCCTTCTACACAGCACAAGATGGCATTTCTAAAGAGGAAAATGCAACCTCTGCAAGGAAGAATTGATCTGTATAATCATATCCGATTTAAGTTAGACTGAAGTTGTAAGATGTTAAATGAAACACGTTTTCTCGCCGCAGATTTTCTCCATGTCTGAGGTGAGAGTTCATTATAAAACAAAAGTCTTTGGAACGTCGAATGGACTCCAGGTTCAGTCGGTGTCGATGACAAGATTTTTGCACATGTCGGAAGAAGGGCAGCTTGGATTCTGGATGACCTCAAGCACTAAACATAATCAGACAGTGAACGCTTATAACTATCCTGAACGTGGGAATGCCTTGTTCATAGAGCTTCAGATAACAACGCTACTTGGTAACGTGTTTACACAATCACAAGATGCATTCCGTCTTGCTACAAGTACAAAATTCCTTGAGAGACCCACATTCATCCGTATCCAAATGGGGAACATATTCAAACAAAAAACCGGAACATTTCACCTACAAATTGGAAACGTAGATGACAGCAGATATATCTACTTGGGAATGGCTGAGAGGGTGACATATTTAATATACACGAGAGACAAAGAGAATTGTTCGATCATATTGACAATCGCACATGGGAAATACAGCACAGTGGATTACAGCATGTATACTTTCAAACTTGATATCTACCGGAGGCACCCTACCCGCATCACATGCGGTGTGAGATATCCAAGAACAATTATATTCCTGGCTGCGAGTGACAAAAGTGTCCATTGTAAAATTGCTATGGTTTCTACCTATCCTTCACTCACACCACTTTATAAGGTGTCGGAAACTAAGAAAGATCCAATTTCATTGTTCATATTCGAAGTTCCTGCTCACCGGAAACCAGCGATAGAGACCAGCTGGGACAAAGCTAATGCCTTGTGTACATCGCTCGGTGGTCAGCTGCCAACTGTGGCCACTCCTCTCGAGGAGCAGGTTATCCTGGACTTACTGTCTCGACAGGATTTCTCCAGATGCAGGAGACCACAGTTATGTCAAATATTCATTGGAATCAGAGGCTCTGCGGTAAATTAAATTTCAAGCAGTGCAGTTTTATGCAGTGAAGTTACGATCATCAGATTTACAGGGAAATAATAATTGTTTTAATGAAATATTTGTAAAACCATATAATAGTTGTTTCTCAAGCCACGCCCGCATGGACTTCAAACCCCCCGCCCCTCTTTTTTTATTTGAGATATCAAGAAAATAACACAACAAAAATGCCACCCCCAATTTGTAAAATAAGAATAGAAAAAACTGCTCCCCCTATTTCTCAAAATGTAATAAAAAGAAAAGCCTGCCGCCAAAAACATGACATTGAAAAATGCTCATATACCCTCAAAAATAAAAATGAAAGGACCTGCAGCAACCGCCCCCCCCAAAAAAAAAAATGCTCGTTCCTGCCGCCTCCATAAATTACTGGTGAAAGAATAGAAGAACCCCTGCAGCTCCCTTTTCCGAAAAACAAAACAGAAAACAACTTGACCAGCATCTCGTTCTATCCCTCTCAAGCCACTAAAAGCTTGAGAAACAACTAATTAATTCTATGGGGCCTCATGCAAACCATCTCAAACTGTATATTCCACACGTTATTATGAAACAGATAATCCCATTACTGATAGCCATGTTGCATTCCAGGGTGGAGGGAACCAGAAAAGTAGAAATATGTTCAGTAAGTGGACGGATGAAAAACCGATCACCCACCAAGCCTGGAATAATGATAAAATAGTCAATCACTGGAAAGCCTTTCATTTCACTGGTGTGGTGAAACGTTTAAGGCGCACAACAGAAGTAACCAAACAGCTGAGTTATACAGTGAATAAGATACAACCATTTCTCACATCTGACAAGAGCTGTGTCTCTGCCTTTATCAACCCTTTCACTGGTTTTCTGGAATGGTTGCAGCTACCATGTGATACAAACCTCCGCATTCCATTAATCATTTGTCAAATGCCAGAATACAAAGCTTACTCGCCGGCAATTTCGGTCGTAATGATTCACAACTGTCTAAGGTATATCTTCTATAATAAGAATCGCAAATACAAGAAACAGTGTTCTGCCGACAACAGGGCTGGTTACTCAGGTGCGGATGCTCATACCAATGGACACATACAGAAATTTAGAAAGTTGATACGTGGAAAAGAGAAGTTTCACGCTAAATGGTACCAGTTAGAGAGGAATGCTCACAATTTAAAAGGAAGCGAAACGTCGTATAGCAAAATTCGGTGTCCTAAACTGTTTATCTACTTTGATGGTGAGTGCCTTTTGATAAGAAAAAGCAGTACAGGAGTGATTGGACAATTTGGGAATCATGCTAGAATCAAATTGTTGTTTTCCTCAATGTACAAATTGCCAGAGCACATTCACATGTCACATGGATATTACGTCAAACATGGTACAAAACCGGATAATTTCATACGCTGTCCACACCCACTGATAGAATGTGCCGATAACACTTGCATCTCAATCAGAGATTACGAAGCTTGCCAGCCACCTGGTCTACAATTACTCACGCAGGTATTTGCGACCGCCTTTCTGTCCACAGTTGATCGAGTGTGCTCTCATCTAGCTTGGCTATACGTATGTGATGACGTCACACACTGCACAAATTCCCATGACGAACTGATGTGTGCTCATAATGAGCCAAAGAGAGAAAACATAAGTAAATCTGGACAATTCAAGTGCAATGATCGCAAGGTAATTTCAGTGAAATATGTAGATGATTTAGTGCCAGATTGCAAAGACGGTGAAGATGAGAAAATGCTGTGGAAATTACTAACCAACTTTAGACCCAAATATATCACTAATACCTGTGAGGAGAATCACACAATACCTTGCTTCCCCGGACACACTAGATGCTTTAACATACACTCTTTGTGTAAATTTGCATATACAGAAGACAGGATGTTGCGATACTGCAGAAATGGTCAGCATATATCCCATTGCACACATTTTACATGTTCTGGAATGTTCAAATGTCCCTTTTCATATTGCGTTCCTACTTTTATGGTGTGTAATGGGGAGCGAGACTGCCCTTATGGGGAGGATGAAGGCAATTGTTCAATTGGTAGAAGCATGCCTGGTCATCTGAAATGTAAAATGCAAAACGTCTTTGTTAATCCAATCAGTATATGTGATGGTGAGAGAGATTGTCTCCTTAATGATGACGAGTTATATTGTGAGCTCCCAGTATGCCCGGAAATGTGCACATGCGCAGTACTCACTATGACATGCGAAGCTTCAGCGGTATTATCTAATGCTATAAATTTGAGTTTATTCAAGAGTTTCTCAGGGCACAAATTGAATTCTATGCCACAATTAATTAATGCCAATTCATTAATCAACCTAAATCTCAGTCATACGTTTCTTCACTACAGTTGGCCATTGAAATTTAGCAGCGTAATATTTCTTGATGTATCTTTTACAGGATTACTTGAGATTGATTCCCTTTTCTTGATGTATATGCCAGCCATATATTTCGTCAATATTTCGAACAATTTGATCAAAGAACTCCCGGAGAGCTTTTTGAAATTCAATCTGAAGCTAGAGGTGATCGATTTGTCCAGTCAATACTTATCCAGTATCAATAATATGATGTTTCATGCCGCATCCTCACTGAAAAAGATTTTACTGCAAAGAAACAGGCTGGTGACATTTGATGTATCACCATTTTGCAATCTTAAGCAAAATGTGGATATTAATCTGTCTTCTAATCCCCTGGTGGGATACCATCTCAACAGCTCGTGCAATTTGAGGAGAGGCTCAATTATCCGCACTGATATCGCTGCAATATGCTGCCTTGGTAAATGGAAATGTCTTACTAATAACCCTTCGGCCTATTCTTCCTCCTGTTCTGCATTTGTTAAAGAAGCACACTTTCCCAATAAAGTCTCTAATTATGTGTATCTTATTCTGCTGTTTCTATTAAATATGCTGGCACTTTCCGTTCAGTATTATAGAGCTAGAGATAGAGGTAAGCCAAAACGCAGCACAATATGTCTGTTTATCGTAGGATTAGGAATCAGTCTGTATCAGGGTATGATGATTCACATGACTTCCTCTACACAGGCCCTGCCTGCTCTGCAGAGCAGATCATACTGGCTGTGTCATGTAAGTGGCTTTTTAATCATTCAGTCACATCACTTATCTGCACTACTGTGTTGCTATAAATCATACACATACGCAACATCACTTGAAACTATAGCACCCATGAACAAGTCGAAAGTGTCCTTTGTTTTTCTAAGTGTGGCACTGACTGGTCTGATTCTTCAACTTGTGATAGAGGTCAGTTTTCATGACGGATCCAGATTCCCAGCCACTTTATGTCAAGGTTTCCTGTGGTCCAATAGATTGGTGTATTATTGGCACTGGGTGGCATATTTACCTATTTACCTTCTCATGTTGAATGTGATATGCTACCAGATTTATTTCGCGTACCGCACAGCAACTAAAGCATCTGAAGCCATTGTTCTCATCCAGCAGGACCAAGTCGTCAGGCTGAGGAGGAAACAGGTTATCACTTATATATGTTCGGAATTACTGCCGCATATTTGTTCTCTGTTGGTGTTCATATGTGGTATGTTACACACAGCATATGCTCGCGTGGACATCGGTATCCGATATTATACAATCATAACAACGTTCAATGCTCTGCCCTATTGCGTTTATCCTGGTCTCTATTTAACAAGAGTCTTTTATTTCATTTGTTCATGAAACGATTAAACCTTTAGCTTAATAGCGATAAAGCTATAACATATTGAAATTGTTACCTATTTGATGAAGCTATCTTTTTAAAACTGTTACCTGTTTGACACTTTAATTAATTTAAAAATAGATCTTTCGAAAAACAAATTACAAATGTGCAGCAGTATGGACCTTAGTATCTCATCCACTTTACAAGTCCTTCGATTGACCAAAAATCTCCAAACTAGTGTCCGTATTTCACGCTCACTGACATCTTTAAAGGATCTTTACTTGCACAATAATATTCTTTGATTCTTATACATTCTAATTTCAAACTATCTTGAATTTTTAAACGCAGATATTAACATGTTTAAAAAGGCAAATGGACCAGCATTTTATTGACCTGATTGGTTACCCGGCATAGAGGTGATGTCTAACATCACACAGAGTATAGAACAAATTAGAAAGGTCATACTTGTTTTGTCAGATAAGTTTGCTACAAGTCGTTGGTGTCAGGTAGAGGCCAGTATGGCTCAGCTACATATGCTACAAATCCCATCATACTTGTGTTACTAAGTAAGGTAAAAACTGCCAGAATGACACCAACTCTGAGACATCTGATGAGTTCGCGGACATATAAATTTACCCTGGTCTGCTGCAGGGAAAGTTCTCGAAGCGGCTTGCAGATGCTATGAAAACGTCTAAAACATGACGTAAGAAAGACAATACATTTTCACAGCTAGGCCTTATCATTTCTCATTGATGGAACACCCTGGTACCATTCTGAAGTTACAAGGAGTTTGCGTCATAGATCATAATACTTAGATTAGTTGTACGAATACATTTGGCGGCAGAACTGTGTAATATTTTTTTATTTCATGTGTCATGTGTCATCACACTGAACATGTTGATACTGATAGAGCATGTCACACTATATTTCTGATAGATTTCTGCAAACTTCTTTGAGCGACTGAGAACGAGGGTTTTAATTTGTTTACCATAGTCCACCATTACATAGAACGTGTATATCTGATGTAAGTAGCTATATGCCGCATATATCTTTATAATTGTCAGTCTTTGATATATGATTGAGCTTTTTTTTGAAGATGCTTGATATTCAAGTTTGTAATCGGAGGAGATATGCTCCCAAGCGTTGTGCTCTTTTCAGCTTCTTAATTGATAAGTCGATCACGATATCACATTCGGAAACACAAGATTAATTGAGCAGAAATGTACATGTTGTTCACATATTTCACACCATTATGTTCCTCTACATAAATCTGTGTTATTGTAATATTGCTTAATAATAAGCCTCATATAAGAACAATTGTTATGTAAGTGTATATGGCTAGAAATTGTTATATATTTGACGTATAATCTAGGGACCTAATGCACATAATGTATAGTTTTTAGACCCCTTAAAGACAATGTTATTTGTCGAGCCCAGCAATACCCCTACGTTTGATCATGGGTTCATTTGTTTATCAATGCCTTGCAATGTAAAACTGTTTACTATCAGAGAGTAATTATTTAATGTTTAGCTTTAGCAATAAACCGCTATGGGTGTGTATCCGACATGTTGTTATGAGTATGAATGTCCTTCTTCTGTATACCATTTGTTATCAACGCACTAGTCATAATATCACTACTTGCAAATGTGTTGATAGCAACAATACACCATTTGTATTGAAAAGTGAAAACAAAGACTAAACACCATTGCCCAGACTGTCTTTGTGATCTATAGAGATGCAGTCCTGGATAATCGTTCAACAGTGGTGATATTGAACTATAACAGATGTGATTGTTCTATTGAAATTATGAAATATATTTTTAACATCAAATGAAATTCATCTATTTTTGCCTCGCAATATTTGTTTCAATAAAATAATATCTACACACCAGAAAGTAAGTAATGTTGAGTATGTGAATTGTCCCATTTAGGAGCTACATGACAAGCTTGATCTTTCTAAAGGTGCCAAGCCAAGTAATGGAAGTCTTCACACTGGCATGCGTCGTGTTGGTAAGTCGTGAGAAAGTGATGTTAATTGTTAATCGTGCATTTAAAACGTTTTTAGAATATACAATTCTCTTTTTTTTTCTAATATAATGCATATAGGGGTCAATACTTTCTTGGCATATGTGACAGAAGAATCGGTCCGATGTAGATAATTTCGAAAGATGCTTGTAATTCGTAATATTTTGCGAATATTTAGATTAAATAAAAAATAGTCATTTTAGAAGTGACACTGTCGATACTTCAGGTTACATCTAAAGGTGTTAGTCAGTACCATGATCAATATTAATCACAAAGAAACTAAACATTGTAAGACATCAATCATAAGGACAGCGTTTACCCAATTTATTCTTATCTCAACAAATGTATGTTAAGCTGAACTACATAACGATGTTAAACCGGACGCAGATTTTCATGCCATAATCACGAAACAATCGTTACCATAGATCATGTGTCGCACGTGGTAATAATTGGATGTAAATTGACGTTGTTATAATCTATCAAAATGGATTATGCAAACATTAACAACGATGATTGGTTAGATAAGTTATACAAAGCTATCAGCCTCGGCGCATGTGATGCGGGTACTCCCTGGATGTCCCTGGGTGATTGAGACGCATGTTTGCTGACGGTTCATCGAAATTAAAAGGGACCGGCATGTCAAAGTTGATTCTCTGCATGTAGGGCAACAGTCAGTATACATGAAGGGGTATATTGGGGAGTCATACTTGTTGGACACGCCGCCATGTGTTATCTTAATTAATTTATCCGCTAAAGTTAATCTTGGCTATTATCTCTTGCCCGACGAAGTTAATCGTCAGTAATCATGGTCTGGCGACAGCCGATTCAATAGATACTTTAATTATAGCTATAGAGCAAAGAACTCAGAATTTCCCAGTAATTGTTTGAGGCACCTAGGTAATTGCGATGTCGTGTCAATATGATGAGTTGATGACTAGTATTATGGGTTTGATCGCAGATCTGATAATGATTAAAAATGCGTGGTCGGTGGCAATGTTTACCACATATGATTTCTCTGGGCCGCCCACATGGGGATCTTCTCAATAAATGAGCATAAATAACTGTCGCCCTGAATTGTTGGTAATAAACAGAACGGGGCATTATTGAAAACCATCATCTTAAACATTTCCCACGCAAGTTACTTACCACCCTCGTACTGTGAGGATGTCCACAAGCAACAAAATTGTTACAAATAAAAAACAAATCGCTGCAACCATGGTGTCCTGGAGATGTAAACTCATTAAAAAACAACTCTTTTGCACACACTTTGGCAAAACAGATTCAGAAGAATGTATTCGGCTGTCTGCAGTATTTCTCAGCATTAAAGTCAGGGCCATTGTACGTGGCAGCACACGACAGTGCATGGCGCTCAGAGATGCGGAAGCGTACTGGCGACCGCACACGAGACCTATTGGCGCACAGTGTCCATGTGACGTCAAACTTTCTCAGATGTGACAAACCGCCAGGTCAGTGGCGTGACCCTCTATGTGCTCCGAAATAACGTGCGCAGACACAAACATTTCCTTAATACATCAAAAGTTAGGATTCTGGTATATCTACCATGATTCAAGACATGAAGGGTGCCCTGAACAGCAAAACGAACATATTTGGCAAAATGATCATTTTGATTGCAGCCATTTTGTTTTCTGTGTCAGCTTGGGATGAGAACCCGGAGTATTTTTGTCCTATTGAATGTTTCTGTGATGATTCTACAGGAGAGCTTAGGATCACCTGCACGATGACCGACTGGAAGAAGATTCCTCAGTTCCCTAACAAGACAAATTTGCTACGAACACATTATACAAGGATACATGCTATACAGGACCAGGTTCTCAGTCATATGAAGAACCTCAACACACTAGATTTACTAACCGAGATACCGTGGACAGTAGCTAAACATGGCTTCTCTGGATTACCGAACTTAGCGACATTTATGCTTACTGGACCAGCACAGAGTCCCGACTGTTAACAAGGAGCCAGGTTTGCAGAAAACAGGATCAGGTTTGTGAGATTAAAACTTGGACTTTTCCATATTCCGGCTGGTGGGATTTTTTACCTGAAAAAAATGGTTACTTTTGATTTATCTTACAACAAAAATCTCACTGATGCTAAATTTCCAAAAAGTTTCTTGGAGATGAATAACTTGCAGGATATACATTTGAATAACACACTTTTGCAAGTATTAAAGAAGGGTGACTTTCGTGCATTGAACAATTCATCAGTTAGGTTATTAGACTTGACAAATTGCTAAATCTCGTCTATAGAACCTGGAACTTTTACACCTTTGCAGCTTTTGCGAGTTTTAAAACTGTGGCAGAACTTTTTTATTAAGTGGCCTAAAACCATATTCTTGTCAAATATTCATTTGGAGGAATTGTATGGTCAAATGTCGGGCACTTTGGGTCCAGGCAAAATTAGCTGTGATCTACTGCAGAATCGGAAAAATATCAAATTGCTGAATGCTTATATTGGCTACAAAAAAGTAAAAAAAGATGCCAATCCTTTCTGCCAGGCCTTCTCCAACCTATATTCTCTCACTCACCTGGTTTTAAGTTCCGTCTTTCCCAACAGCCTGTCAAAAAAAGACTTTGACGTATTTTCGAAATCAAAACTAAGTAGCTTAGCTCTTACATTCGAGGTTTTTAGGAGGTTAAGGATAAGAATCAGTCCTTCAGCGATGAGCCCACTTACACACTTGCAGCAATTGTCTATAGAGGGATCTTCTTTCGTCTTTTGGGAAACTGGACTCACTGGTCTGGCAAATATATCGCTAAAATCATTAAGTTTTAAACAGATAAAAGGAAATTTTGTTTTGAAACACACATTTTTCAGTTCAGTAAAGCAGTTGATGAATTTCACGATCATTCAAGTAAATGTACAATTACTTTCAAGTTCATTTGTTGAAATAAACTAAAAAATCTAGTAATGAGATATACAATAGATAAGTATAAGCTTCCATTGTATTGCTTTAAAGCATTGGTTAGTTTAGAAACATTAGATCTTTCAAATAATAAATTGAAAGTTTTCAATAGTAAAGACCTGGGAATTACACGGAATTTAAGGGTACTTCAATTGTCCAATAATCTTCTAAGCACTGTACATATATGGCGTGTTTCACTATTAAAACAACTTCATTTGCAATACAATAGACTTGGGGGTTCCCTTACTGTTCCAAATGATCTTGAGTTTTTAAACTTAGATGGTAATAAACTGAAATATTCAGATTCCCAAGGATTTGATGGACCAAACTTAAAAATGTTGTACTTGCTTGAAGTATCGAACCTGAAATTATTCTATCACTATGAAGCAAGATGTCTCTTTAGTTCATCGCTTGAGAATATTTATATATCTAAAGCATTGTTCAAAAATACTAGTAATGGGATATTTCCAGTTTTTGGGAACTTGGGAAATCTACAAGTACTGAGGCTTCAGAAATGTATATCCTTTAATCCATACCCAGGTATTTTTGATGGGGTACCTAATCTAAAAAATCTGGACTTAAGTAGGAATCAACTTAATGATTTTGATTGGCAGGTACTATTGCCTTTGAAGCATCTCAAAATTCTCTCACTGAAAAGGAATAAGCTGACCACAGTTAATTTCACTCTTTTAATGAATTTGAAATCGTTATCGCAAATAATTCTTGCTTACAACTCACTCCACTGCAATTGTGAACTTTTTTGGGCACGACAATTTTGTATAGAACACAATATTGATATTGAATTTGTCAATGCTCTTGTAGAGCATCAGTGTACTGCTCCCCCGAATATGTTACAATATTCTCTGTAGACAATGCCTGTAACAGTAGATGATTGTGTCGACAAAACATCTCTGATAACAGGAACAGTGACATCACTAGGAATACTGATTCTTGTGATCTTATCAACCCTAATATGCAAAAAACGTTACTATATACAGCTGTTTCTGTTCCATCTTCAGTCGAAAATACAGCACATTAAAGAAATAAGTGACGAAACCTTGTATAAATATGATGCATCTGTTGATTTGATGATTTGAATTGGGTTGTTAATGATTTGTTACCCGAACTAGAATATGAGAGGGGCTACCACCTTTGTCTCCATCATCGCGATTGGTTACCAGGCATAGAAGTGATGACAAACATCACACAGAGTATAGAACAAAGTAGAAAGGTCATACTTGTTCTGTCAGATAAGTTTCCTACAAGTGGTTGGTGTCAGGTAGAGGCAAGCATGGCTCAGCTACATATGCTGGAGGGTGGAATAAATCCCATTATACTTGTGTTACTGAGTGAGATAAAAACTGCCACTATGACACCAACTCTGAGACATCTGATGAGTTCTCAGACGTATTTACCCTGGTCTGCTGTAGAGAAAGAACAGCGAGGGTTCTGGAAGAGGCTGGCAGCTGCTATGAATACTGTTAAGCGACGACATAAGAAAGACGAAACAGGGGTCCCTGATAGCGAAGAGGTTGTTAACGAGAGGAGATCTGTAGAATTAGATAGATTAAATCATCAGTAGCTTGTTTTTATTCTTCTTATAAAACTTTGTTTATTCAAAATGTGGCCGATTTAAACTGAATAATAGTTTTGTTCGTTACATGATCTTTACATGATGTATGTAACTGTCTTTGTAATTGGTATTCTTAGATGTTTGCCGGACCGTGATATGCTTAAGTTTATGTAATTTATCATAAAATATGTTCTTACAAGCATGCTCTAACTTAGTTGTCAATTAAAAAGTGGTTGTTTTTGTGGCATTTGTTTTTAAGTAAGATATTTCTAACCTTGTTCTGATATAATTTGTTCAATCCGAAAGTGTTGAATATGGGCTTTATATGACTACTTCAATTATGTTTAAATTATAACAACATTTCACTTGATTGACGAGAACATTACCAAACCTAGAATAATCACTTTCACAATAACAAGTTATCAAGCTAGAGCTATGTAACTTTTCTGTACACATTAACCTTCTTAGTTTAGAATTATCCTCTAAATGCGTTTACTGTAATCTATTTAAAGAAAATAAACGGCAAACACCACTTCCGTAAAGTGTGAAATGACCGGTAACATATTTCTCAATGACTTGTATTCATAACCATTAAAATTTGACTTAACAAGTTGTAACTCTACAATTGAACAAGGCAAGAATATTATCTTACTGTTTGCTTTGATATGAATCGTTTGTTTACTTACTTTAAACTTTACAGAAAGTGCTTAATCACACCCCACCATCCTTAATCCTGCTAAAAAAGACTTTACTTTTTACTGCCCACTATGAACCGAATTACTGACACAAACATCAGGGAAATTGTAATTGTTCAACATTTAATCAAACACATTGAGATGAATTAGCAGGAACGTCGATTATCAGTAATACATACGACCACGTGCCACATCATTTCGTGGGAGAAACACCAATATGAGTTGAAAGTCTCTCGCTAGGCGCCTGCCCTATTCAATTCCGTACCTAGTCGGAGTTTTACCTTCCTCATATACCTGTGAATAGGAATACGTTTGTCAGATGTGATAGAAAAAACAGTCCTGTGCATGCACGGACGTATGCATCAAATCGCTGGACCGTGAAGATATGTTTTAACCCTGGTTTGAGCACGGACCGATGATTTCCAGTGGCCGCGTATTTGTATGTATGTGTCATTTCTGCTGAACTAAACACACAGGTAAGACGATTGGACTGAATTATAGAGCACTGAAATATTGATGTGTCACTATTTTACCATAATTTGGAGAATTTTGAGAATTTGGAGAATTTGGAGAATACACCTCGCTAAAGTAGCGAAGTTCGTTATGACACTAGGGAAGCTTAAGACACGTCATTTAAGGGAGTCCTTGGGGAAGCCCTTTTTAATTAGCTTAAACATTGAAAGCGGATAGGACTTTGACCTG
>JAXGGS010183301.1:7350-39227 GCA_035585475.1 Armandia brevis
AAGAATTACCCGGTAGCCCTAATTGCTCAATTGTGTAGGAACATTAGCCATGATTTAAATTGATAGGTGGTAAAAAGCTTATCATCTCTCATTGCGGTTTTGTGGTCACGCTCGCCGGCGTCGTATCTCGATTCGGTTGGAAAAGTGAATATCAGAAGGTATTGGATTTTTTCGAGGGATTCTTTGACCTGAAGCCCCTGTCCACCACCGACAATCATCCTTTTGACGTTCTCAATAATATATGGACATGTATTCGTAATACGTATGCCCGGTATCTTGTAAGTTGTAACATTAAAATATGTTTTAATGTTCGAAGTAAGGCTCACAATGACCGGTATATGTTGTTTTCTGGCGGGTGCACCATGCCCCTACAAGTGATTGAATAATATTTATTTTATGTGATGCCAGTCCTCCGCACTATGTGCGCGTGTAAGGCCTTCTGTGTAACACAATTCTATAGAAGGTGGCTTTTCCATGTCCCCAATTAGGTCTTCCAATTGTTTCGTAAAACGCGGGCTTAACGTCGCTCATAAGAATACCTGGCAACTAAACAAACGCGGTTGCTGATGCTTGTCCACCACTCGTGACCCGCGTAATAAAGATTGTGTATTGTAAAATGTATGCTATGTCCTTTATTCTTAGTGCCATATTTAAGTTGTACACTCAGGGGAGGTATGTAATCGCATATTCCAGAAAAAATCTACTGCATAATCATATTATTGTCCAAAAGTATTCCTTTCAAAGTTAACATATTTGTTTTAAGCCCACCTCCACCACAAGCGCAAAAATTACCAACTTTGTAGTCTTTTCACTACTTTTTCCGAAACACCGATGGGTTAAAACATATGTCAATAGATGATGTGTAGATCGGCCCTCACTGAGGCTGAGGCCCTATTGTTAACTCGCATACCATACATTGCAGTGGCCGGACGATCATATAATCAAAATATTCGTTGCCTGCATCGCTATGTCGCAGGCCTCACAGGCGCATACCTGCTAAACTGGCAGTGTTTTCGCCAACTTTTTTAACTGAGTCATGTTGTTAGGTTATAGATGAACAGAGATGGTGTTCTGACTTCGGCATCGCTAGTGAATTGCCGCTTGTAAAAATTTACCTTACGTTGTGATTTACCCTGACTTGAAGGACCTTGGAACCATCATGATGATCACTTCCCCAGGTGAGTGTGTAAGGCCGCATCCCCGATCACCACTTGATTACCCCATCAAACACTCTGAACCACATATGATATTGTCCTGCGCAAAAATCACTTAGGCTTAGTGTTGAGACAAGGGAAGGATTTATGGCAAATATTTTGTTACAAAGGATCTCTGTTTACTGTTCATTTTGCCCCGACATGTCTGTAACACAGGGGGTAGATAATGTTGATTTGTGAATAGATAAGTGGACTTGCATTGTGTATATCAACACACCTAGTAATTGAAGAGGTGCATGATACCTTTAACCATTCATATGGTCAATTGAACACTCGCAGATTCTGTGAATTAATGAATTTATCGAATGTCATACGAGTTTACACACTTAAAACTCTCATATGAGTCGTCGCTGCTACAGATTTTCGATGACTAATTGAACTTATTTTTAAGTTATTTGACATTTTAATTTCTCAAGGTGGTATGTACAGTTAATGAAGTCAAGAATGTTGTTCAGTCATGTTTGTTATGTAGTTACCGGTACCGGTATTTATGTTACTATTGCAATTATTTCCTCGGCGAATGATTCGATTGGAAATGTTATCATCAGCGACCAGATTAGTTTAAGCAAGCTTTTACACTGAGGCTCATATCAATTGGTATGTCAAGAATTTACAGCCTATTCATTAAGTTCGGGCCCGATTTCAGGTAGAGAACACGCCAGTGTCACTGCTAATAAAAGCACACACACTGTTACCGGTAACCACAAAGAGGATATCACTCCAAGGAGCCGTCCCAAGGCATATAATTTCATCGTCAATTCGTATTAAATCCATATACGGATAGGTTTAGTAAAATCTTAGACCCACACTATAGTCAACTAAATAATTTTGTCCGTAAGGTTTGGAGTTTACTATTGATTTATACCAGGTATCTATCAATATTTATTAAAGGGAGAAAGGTTTGAGACAATGTTTCGTGCAGGGATATGGTTGGCCTGTAACACATCTCACCTGGTGATATATTGGACCCACACCTCGGTGGTGACATATTTCAAATTCCACCCTGTACTTGCTATTGCACTTTGTTTGTTCTATATCCTACATGTCATCCACTTGTTTGAATGCGCCTCACGTTGTCTCAAGTCTTTTTTGAGTCTTAGTAATACCTCAAGATAGGCCCCTACGGACAGGGTTTTCTGGATTTTCGGAATTATGCATGACAGGGGAGAAATAATGTTGAATTAGACCTCATAATGAAACGGTATTTGTTTAATTTGCTCACAAGCAGGCACTAGAATTTGCGGAATAATATTTGCAATGGAGGAGATGGAATGTCTGAAATTCTCCCTTGCTAGTGATTATTTTAGAATTATTTGTTTCACTTTATATGCCAATAATTTACAGGTTTGGTCATTAATCACAGGGTATAAACCGGATCTGCCTATTTTTGGAAAGGTATTTGCCTCAGGCATGTTCGTCATAGTAGTTATAGCGTCGTATTATTTGGTTGGACACATCATGTACTACTGCTACGATAGTAGTTTAGCCGTGCATAAGAAATTGCAGCTCGTTTTTGACGAAGCACCAGTAAACCTGATGATTTTGGGTATAAGGTAACATAAAATTTCTTTTCTTGCTCATCGGTACATTGCGTGCCTCTCAGGAGCTTCTAAAAAGCATTGTTTTAGGGGCACTCTCATTACCATACTACCATCTATAATATATATGTGGACAATATTTTTTTTTTGGTATTTTATTGTTACTGAATTGGTCTCCGAACAGTTACATACATTCATGGTTACCGGGGGTAGTACAATAAATTTGTCTACTCGATTGAGCGGTAAGGAAACATGGAATGAATTGTATGAATTGAGTTTATAACAAACGATATAATAAATAAGACAATATGTCCATGCTTCGTGCGGATTACTGTCGGTAATATTGTGAACTTGATTACCGGTAATGTGAATACTTGATTGTTTGCCACAAAAGAAATTAAGCCAAAAAACACCCGGTTACTTGAAAAATAGAACTGAATAAGATCACTAGAGGTTTGCCCGGTAGATTCACCAAACCATAACTTTGAGTTGAAAATACCAATCAGAAAACCGAGACAAATGCCTAATAATCTGAACCCGGTTGTATTTCTATTTATCTCCTGTACCAGCCCATTGAAAAGTGGCCATGGTTTGCAACTGTTTTATCTTTCCATGCAAGTTGCGAACATTTGAATTATACGCAAATAACAGGAAAAGTTCTCCTTTTAATTGTCGCGTTTTCGCTAGAATTTCCAGAATACATGCAGTTACCGGTATATGGGACAACGTAGTCTCAGATTTGTTTATTTGATTCGTTCTCCCTCGGTCTTGTTTTACTGGATATTCTCGTGAACTATGATTACATCGCTCGTCAATCTAATACCTGCCACCGTCTGTCTCATCATCATCCTTTGTTGTCACAAACAGGTGAATTCCAGAATGCACACTACCTTCTGCGGCAGCCATTCACTACTCGTGTGGCGAAATTAGTGCACCTGTCGATACATTCCACTACATTGTAAAATAAAAGGCGGAATGCCATGATCGTTATTTTTGAATATTCAAGTCTGTCATGGACTAAAAGGATAGATCTGCATTCTAAAAAATGCATTTCATACTTGTCATTTAATAAAAGCGTGATTCAAAATTTTGCATGACACAAATCAAACGTTTAAACAACTTAAACATATTTTGTTTTGCTAGAGAGAATTGATATATTTAATATGATCATGGCCGCGGTACCTGAATTCAAATCACGGGTTAAGATGGTCGTTCTTTGTCCAATTTACTGATTGTTAGTATCGAGTTTTCGTCGAATATTGAACACTTTTGCTGGCAACATAAGTAGTGCTTAGTGCTATTCAAGTGAGGTAAACTAAACACAAAATTGCCTAAATTAATAGGACGCGTAAATTACCCATGCTAACCAAATCTTGTTTTCGATGCCACACTAATGTTCGGTGCACGTTGTATATTTTCATACCATGTCTGCATCCAAGATGGAATGATGCCAAATATTCGTGATATTTCCTCTGATATCAGTTGCTTTGTAGAATGCAATAAGAGAGCTAGCTATCCACAAAATCAGATTTTACATTCCAAACATTTTATATGGCGTCATCCGTACATGGAACTGTATATGTTTTGATCATATCTCTGAAATTTAGGTATGAATTGGAAGTTTAAGGTATCGAATTGTTCTCAACAATGTGTATTTTTCAATGCTTTACCATCTAAATAAACTGGTTGCCTAGCAACAGTGGCCCGTTGGCAAACTACCATACTTTAGAAATGAATTCTAAGAGCTATAAACCTCCGGCATAGCACCAGTCTGTTTTAATTCACTCTAGAAATCTAGAGTCTTCACACCTTTTTTATGTTTGTATATTTCTCAATTAAGTTTTATGTTATTTGATTATCGGAGATAATGTTATTCGTCCCAACCATGTGAACCAACTTTGACCTTTGAGTAGAGTTATTTAGGTTAAGCCAGTTGCACTGGTTCTCCAGCTGGAGCAGTGTATCATAACATTCACGCTGTATAATGCAGCACAGAACGCCGGGTAGTCCTGTGCCTCACCAAGGCCGGATATCTGACATTCCTCGCATTCTGGAAATACTGAGCACCTCCGACAACTTCGTGTTGTGGCTTATACATACCCCGTGTTAAAACAGCCACGCATCATCATTCTGACGTGGTAGTTATATGCTTCCTTCTCCTCTCATTGTTATCCGGAGTCGAAATCCTGTTCGCTATCGATGAGGATATAGCTGAATTGTGAGGAAAGTTTCTCGTGTGATTGACAGATTCTGGTCATACTCGTAGTTTATATTGTGGATGTCTACTGGTGTTGGCTTTGTTCCTTCCATTGACATGACTACTCCCCATGTAGCTAGTTGTCCATCTATACCGACCGATGTGTTCATTAATGACACATGGATACCTCAAGGTAAAATGTATAGTTAAATCATCAGAAATGTATATCCGTAGCTGATAACGTTTTATTATTGTAATAGTACATGTGTAAATGGCTTTGGATATATTTTCTAATCTTTTCTTTAATCTTCTGTTATTAAATTACGTATACCGGTGAATAGCCTGCGTTGTTAAACAGTGTTTATCAAAAGATGAGATTTTTGCTTTTAACCGATAGTCTACATTTTTAAGATAAATACGACAAGCTCCTTACTATACTATATAATAGTATAACATATACTAAGGCACTAGTGAATTGTCTGCCGTGCTGTTGTATGTATATGTATAATGGTGTTTTGATTATTAGCGGCAAACTTTTATTGGATCCCCGCGTCGGTTAGGGATGAATAATGTCGACTATTAAGTGGAATACTTTCTTCGTCTTTTCATTGATTGTTACATCTAGAAAAGTGGCGTTTCGGTGTACGTCTGTACGAGACTCGCTGGACTTCAAATGCATCATTGCTTAATGCATACTAAATTACTAATTTCCCTCGATATTCATAGGCACACTTGCGGACAAAATTTCATTATTGTTTATTGTCTACGTTACACACATATGGTATTTTTCTGTTTATATTGGTTGTGTCGTGATGCACTTTTGGTTGCACATGTGCACCCAACTGTTAACTTTTTAAAAGAGCGCAGCGATAGATGCTAGACTATCATCGGATCCTCGCTATAGGTAGCGAAGACTCACCAAGTGCTGCACTCGTAGCTCGCTTCTCCCGACGTCAGTTTGTGGTTTTCTGTGCGCCAAATTTACCTCTCCTGATGTGATTCACGTAGCTTTTAATCGGCGAATCAATAATATCAGATGATAGATCAGCTCCTGTGTTGGCCGGCGTACAAGTGTACACTTCAGTAGTGACATCACCTCGATATTTGGCACAGGGATATCGTGTTTGTCACCTTTGATTGTTGTTTTCTGTGGGCAGGAATGGTGTAAAAGTTGGACTTGTGACAGATCTGCTGTAGGCTTGTGCCTATTTCGCCTGTCTTCCTCATAGCCTCCCCACCATTTAGGACGTGTGTGGATGGGTTTTGTACTAACATTCCGATTGGATTTCTCGTGAGGAAGTTACGCATGTAACACACAACTGAACGGAAAATGTTTGTTAACATACATCCGTGGATGTACAATGCTTTGACGATAAGCAGTTTATACGGCTGCCAGTGTCTAATATGTCGTAGGTTCACCCATTTATACGAATCATTTGTGTTGTTTTGAAAAGTATGAAGTCACAGTACTCTTCAATTTACTGATTATATATTGTGTCAGGCTGTCAATGAATTGGCATATGGTTGTATTTGTATGAATTTCTATTATTGCTCAGATGACCGTTGCCTTTTTAGATGGATCTAATGAGACAAATCATATAATTGCTATGTGTATCCTCTGTTGCGACTTTATTCATAATCTAAACGATTCGTTCGGAATTGAGAAAATCTATCAGTGATGTTGATTTTGTTGTTATGTCCGTGTGTTATGATCTTAATTTGCCTGTTTATTTAACTCCTTTTCATTATTTTTCTCAGGAGAAGCAGCTATGAAGAGAACTATTGACCGAAGGGATTCTCCGCCTAAGGAATTACCCTCAAAGTTTCACAAATACAGGCGATTGAAAGAGAGAGGTGAATTGGCAAACACCCTAGGATTTGACGAGTCTCACGCTGACAGATGCAGTAAACGCTGTGCTGGAACACAAACGTAAGATTTCTATTCACCTAACCAATCTACGTGTTAACTTTGAGACTGTTCAATAAATGTCTTGTTCAATTAAGACATCATTATTAAACCTATAGGAATGCTAAATTAATCAACATCTTATGAAAGAGAAGCGGCGTGTGTCAATATATCTTAATGAGCTATTGGCTAGTATACGCTCGTGAACCGTATTTGTCTTAAAATATGATTTGTTTTGATTAAATTTAAATTTATTCGGCGAATCAATGTCATCTACTAGTACACTTTTAAGTGTTTTTCATTTGATCAATGTATTTGTTATGGTGCCCGTAAAATATATTATACAACCACCCTCTTTCTGTAAAATGTGACGCAAGTAAACTTCCCCGACATTCCTCCGACTAAAGCACAGACGAAAAGTTCATAACCTAGATTTGTCAGTGAGACACGCCCAGTATTCGTTCCTCTAATAATGTGAAAACCGCCAAGGATGCTACAGGCATGTCAAAATTTGAAAGACGATGAGCATCACCGACTGTAAACTAGGTTTTATGTGAAACATAACTTTGGCGGATGAATATCTAGACTACCTAAGTAAGGATGCCTCAAATGTACAGGATTTTGTTATATTGAAAATATGCATCGTATAAATGTACGTAGTACGTAGGTAAATTATCATCATTGGCGCATGGTTATGTTGGAAAATTGGCAAATGATGTCTTATAATTAGAAGGAAATACGCCCATGAATGATTTTTTTCTCACGGACGCCTCCGTGTTCATACCCAAGCTTTCATTCACGGCTAGCCATCTGTGAATGAAAGTACGTAGCATCAAAGAAGTTTGGCAACAATTCGAGCCTAGTTTTTTGCACACCGTGTAAACGGTCGTCTTTGTTTTTTATTGTAAAATTTAGCTGTATATTCTTTCCGTCTACACATCACTCGGGACATCACCATCCTAAACCTGTGTCTTAATTTTATTTAAGTCACCATTGCTAAACCCGAGACTAGACAGGTGACGCTAAATATAACAGTTTCAGTCGATTATAGATCTTAAGTGCGCTAGTAATTGATCCCTTTGTTAGAAAGACAAATCTCACCACATCAGTTTTAGATGGTACAGTCAGTCGCACAGTATACACGTTTTCCGCCCTTGGTAATAAAAGTTCCGTTAGTTGAATATGCCAGTCTCAGCTGAACCTTTTTTAGTCAAAACTTTATAACAAACCACAAGGCGTAAATACTCGCTTTATTATTTGCATGTAGCTAAAACAAGATATGATGTCATTTGTTCCTGGTGTGTTGTGAAATTTGGATAGACATAGTTTTGCCGAAGTCACACGTAAGCTCATAGATTGGTATTAGCTATGGATTTCCACGTTTCATAAACATCACATTGGCTTACTGATTCGTATATACCACATTCATGACATGTGCGACTAAAACTTTGTTCATACAATTCACAAGCAAATCGGAGTCCTAGAAACAGGCAGGGTCAATACAAGGCACCTTTCCTCCAGATATGTTGGAGTCTGATGCACTGTCAATACAATTTTTGTCGTTACTTTTAGTGAGAAATGAGTCAGGTGTTATATTATTATTAAAGCTCAGGTCATTATCCATCCCAGCTGATTTGTTGACTAGCATTTTTTCACTTATGAAGTATTTACATGTATTTGCTATTATTTTATTCTCGCAGGCCACATCTGAATTTCTCTCAAGATCCCGCTGCCGCAGCGTACGCACACTACCAGAAACAGAGAGATGAACATAGCAGCTACGTCGCCGACCTGGAAGGAGCAAAACACCCTGGACATAGCCCCACACAGAACGGCGGCAGTCCACCGCGACTCGGGGCATCTCTCACCTCACAGCCTCAACAGGACCACAGTAACGTGCCACTAAATTTGAGTCTGTCGTCTGCCTCTCATCAGTATCGTCAGTCAGTAATCACGTGTCCCTCCAACAATGGACGAGACAACAGTCCGGATTATAGACCAAGACATAGAGAGGTTACACAAGGTAAAAACACTCAGTCATAAAATCATGTAAGATGGCATCAATGTTGCATTCACATCATATGTTCCCCCATATTTAATCATTAACTCCCGGCAACTCGTCCAGGTTAAATTATCAAATTCTTTCATCTGCACGTATTCGTGTTTTAATGACGCAAAATGTATGATTAATTATATCCCATATAACGACTTCCATCAAGCTGACACATTAACATGATCAATTATTCTATAGTTGAAATTAGTGATCCGGTCATAGAGGAGCATTTTAGAAGATCGCTTGGTAAAAACTATCCAGAATGTCTCGGTAGACAGCCTCAGCAAAGTCAAGGCCCGACTCCGTCATCTCAACAGAATTCCTCATATAAACAAGCATCACCCCCTGTGCAGAGCAGCGTGGACCGACCTCGTGATTCTCCTACTGTCTCTGTTACACAAACATCAGAAGTTACAGGTAATTTAATTTTATATTTGGTTTATTACTAAACGATCGCTAATTACACGATGGCCTAATAGATTGTCCCGGTTTCCCCTTTCTAATAGTATATATTTACTTTCACATGTTACATCATTGATATAATAATTAACACCTGCCAACGCGTTTGTTAAATGTCAGTCTTCCTTCCTAATTTTCGCAGGAACGGTAGATGACCACTTCGCCAAGTCATTAGGATCAGAGTGGAACAAAATTAAAGCTCGCCAGGCGCCTGCTGGTAATGACCAGATGGGGGAAACAGTTGACGACCACTTTGCCAAAGCGTTAGGGGATACATGGTACAAAATCAAAGCGGAAAAGGAGGGCAGCTCGAGCCCCAGCCACTCTCCTCTCTCGTCATCTCCACCCTCGCCCACGAGCCGCAGCTCCCAGTCCGGCCTTTGAATGTCTTGTGACGCTTGCCCGGGGAGCTCGCTGCTCCTGTAGTTCAGTGTCGTGCACGAGTTTGTCATGAAGTGTGTATGTGATAGAGATTTACCCGAGACAGTTATGAGCCGGTTTCCTGTTTATGTGTTTGTGACTGTGCATAGAGTGAAACCGTGTGTACGATGTGTGCTGGTCCTGTGAAGACAAAACAGAAATGAAAGATGATGTGTTCGACTATGATGTGTTTAACGAGCCGGTATATGATAATCATTGTACACTTGCACTGCTATGAACCCACCATTGACCTACGCTGAAAGTTGTTAGTATAAATATGAAAAACAGCTTTGACGTTTATTGATATGTGATGCTACTGACTACTACTGCCAGTTTGCGAATACTCACATTCGCTTTATTGTTGTATATTTAAACATAACCAGAAATTGGTAAAATAACAGATATAATAGGGTTGTTTTGACAAAATTAAACATATCCAAACCTATCTGTCTGACCTTATTTTCAACCCATTAATAATATCCCGTTGTATTCCTCAGGAATGTTTTCACCCATTTTTTCGTACTTGGTGAAAATTAAAAACATTTTGTTTGTCTCTTTAATCATCTTAGACGCATTTTGATGAAAGCGTGATTCATTGTGAAACAATCTGATTCAATATTAACGCGTGTATACCGAGAGTACGCTTGAACAATTTCAGCCGTTATTTCTAAATGTTACGACATCTATTAATACTGGTCTTTTTGTAAATGCTGTGTCGAGAGCATATCGTCTTGTGTGTTAACATACCTCAATCTTGTCAAATTTATTCTCCATGATGAGTATGCATCTGAAGTCCCCTATCTATTGTCGATTTGATGTTATACATATACATTGTATGGTAAAAGTTATGATGTGTGCGCTTTTATTTGAAGGAACCACCTTGAGTTTCTGGTGTATTAACGGTGCTGTAGTTAGCCATCATTATGTTGTGTATCGGAATAATTTGTAGCATTATCTCATAGCCATGTGTAAATTCCGCTTATAACCTACAGTTTACACGAACCGATACACGTACATATAATTAAGATGAGTTGAATGTAGTCTGAGACAAACCATTATGTACCTGTATTTTTGACAATGCCCTACCTGGGTGGGAAACTGCATCAAGCTGAATAATGTTGTTTTACAAATCCAAAGGAATTGAATTTCAATAATCTTCAGTTGTGTTTCACAACATACTGCCAGTGTGGATCATAACGATACATGTATTTATCATAACGTTTTTTTGATATCATTACAACTACTAGACAGTCATCTTTTCAAAAAGATGATCCATAATCTTAAAAAATTATGTATTCACTACTTATTTCCATGTGTCAACAACTGCGCTACTACTAAGACTTTAATCATTGGCGGGTTGTTGGGTTTCGTTTTTGGGCACCTGTTTTGGGACCAAGCTGGTTAATGATGTTAACCCCTTACGTACATGATATACAGTTATCCCGCTGGAACACAAATCGGATATCTGAACAGGTGCAGTACATTGACCAACAGGTTTCACCAGCCTTTGATTTTGAATAATATGTGCAATTAAAACTGCAACGCTCATACTTTCAAACAAATACAGGGCATTGTAATTGTTTTTTTTCCCGAAATAAATCACTTCGAGCATTCCTGAAGAAGTGAATTTAAATACATGTACCGATTTGAAAATAAACTTTTCAGTCTTGTTAAATATCAATGCGTTTTGGCTTCATGTAATATATTATGTCAGCAGGGGAAATTGAGAAGAAATGGCGAGTTAATAAAATCAATATCATTGAGGCTTTTTATTACATTCAAGTCATTTATACATACTACAGTACATGTACAAAAAATGTATATCAATGTGCATAACACGTGTGTTATAAGGCCATATCAATATTGTATGCAAACAAAAATCCCAACTTGCTTTTTTTTACAGCCGGAGAAACGCCAGGTATCTATACCGTTCGTTATGAGGCTGGCTGCCAGAATTGTTTGTTTTACACACAGGACCCACGATAATGGACCGGTAGCCTCAGAAGCGATTTCGGCGGCCGCCTTACTAACTACGATCGGCGGCCGCCTCAGTTCGGGCCTGTTGGGCAGCCTTATCTCCAGCCGCACTTCTCCGTGCTTAAATGTACTTACCGGGTGTACTTGAAGCTCGCGGCCGCCTCATTTCGCAAACTGCAGCCGCCTCAGATCGGCCCGTTTCGGCCGAATAATAAAGCGGCCCTATCTCTGGCCGAGCCGGGCCTTTGTGCTCCAGCTCCCTGCTCGCTCCTGGAAATACAACTAAGGCCGCATAAAATTATTACATGTAAATAGTTTCTCAGACCCGCCCGCGTGGGCCTGAGACCCCCCCCCCCACCCCTTTTTTATTTGGATTTTCAAAAAAAAACAAAAACATACCTGCCGCACCCTCCTTCTCAGCTGCCGCCCTCCCCATTTCGAGCGAAAAACGCCGAAAATATACAATATATAAATAAAAAAAAACACGGCCGCCCGCACCCCCTTCTCGGAGAGCAAAAAAAAAGCTTTAGAAACTAATTATTAATTTTACGCAGCCTAAAAAGAAAAAGATTTAGCAGAGCACGGTTTCGATCCACGGACCTCTGGGTGACCCGGTCTGTAGCGCGGCGCTGTTAAGAGTCTGGTCAAAGTGTTAACAGAGGGCAGCACGAGTAAGAGCACTCTACAGGCGGACTTGTTACGAGTAGTATGTTAGGAGGACTGGTGCTCCTGAAAATTCGCGATATAATGTAGTTATTTACCTTTAAATTCGCCTAAAGATTGATACTGGAATAAGTCAATATAATTAATTTTGTATTATGGTGATAAAACAAAATTCACTTGCATTGATAAATCTTAAATACATTTCCCATATAATTAATATATATTTATATTATTCATACCATGCCTACCTCCAGAATGGTTGCCACAACCAAACAAATATGGATGCGATTTACTCTTTGAGTTGAAAACTAGGCTCCTTTTCTTTTTTATATCAATTGATGTAACATATTTTGAACCAGTTAAGGGACCAGATCAAATATTAGAAATGGCTGCATTCATGAAGGGAATTGATCCGGAGTTAAAGCAGTACCTGAAGGTGCATAAGCTGCCTGAAGTATATGAGGTAAGATACTTTCTGACATATGTCAAATGTGTAACATGTTTTTTTTTTTACTTTAATGTTGCTAAGAAAGCCTCTGCCCATATTTGATACATGATGTGATCCCATCGTTTTCGATGTAGCCGATAGCATGAATGTATTAAATCAATGACCGTCCGTTTTGGGGGTTGTATGGGCGGTGACAGCCCCTTTATACA
Source organism: Armandia brevis (assembly GCA_035585475.1). Taxonomy (NCBI): domain Eukaryota; kingdom Metazoa; phylum Annelida; class Polychaeta; family Opheliidae; genus Armandia; species Armandia brevis. Next base: position 20,435 of record JAXGGS010183301.1, read on the forward strand.
TTAATGCCGCGTTATTCCTTTTTGGTAGGACTAGTCTTGAGCTTGAACTTTACTCGTGTCTAAGATATGATTTCATTTTTACAGGCGCTCCTAACAGGTATTGCAATAATGTGCCCAGATGACCCATATCAGTTCATTGTGGACAAACTTAAAATGATGAAGGATGGCAGGGACAGTGGAGACTATCATCTAGATTGGTACTTTATATATTTTGCAACTTTCCCTTTAGTACCCACGACCTCTCATATTGTTAGCTTTCGGATTTCACGAAATAGAATATTAATTGAACACCACTTATTCCTGTCTCAATGATTTGAATCTACTGATCCACAAGCCTTTCTATATTAAGGGATATGTTCATTGAGGAGGACATGAAACCAAAGATGAGAATATTATCCGAAAGCAACCTAGACTTCATTTTCAATTTTGACGAAAACATGCAGGTAATACTTGACAATTTATGAAATATTTCTAATATATTAGTTTGCTTGTACATAGGCTAACGTTTCTTAATTTTCCGCGGTGAAACGGTCCATACATTAACAATTGACTCATTGTCTGAGTGTTAATATCCTTGTCTTTCTTTTGCGTAGACGTAAATGTAGTTAAATTGTGTGTTTTTCCACACATGTATTTTGTGGTTTAGCATAAGTTTATCGTATAAAATATGTGATATTTATGAATTTGTGGCTTTCAGTTACTCCGGTAACTACCCCTCTTACTAGCATTTGTATATATACATATAGCTATTATCAGTCTAATTGTGTTTCAACAGTAGTTTCACTAATTTCATTTCTTGAATAATCTGTTCCTACAGGATAAAATGCTAGAGGTATCGTCCGTTCGTTTATTCTCATCTTACAGTAGATATTATCAACATAGGTGATATGTCTTAATAATATAATTCAAGGACATATGCTTCATTACCATCTATATTGATTTTAACATTTTATGCACTCGTGTAGTAAACCTCCAACGTGACCATACTTTTATGAGTACTTAAATATTTGATATACATGTATCTGAGAACTTAAAATGTTATCTTATATGACGTATCAATTTCACAAATCTCACATGTGTTAAAAAGTTACTAAATGCTCTACAATCCATTCACTCAAAATCAACCTATGTAGATGATGGCTCAGGTAAACTTGATACCGGTATATGATAGAATACTTGTGGCTTAGGATAACTCTGTAAATCTAGTATATAGGTGCTGCTTTAACAGGGATGACATTTACAATTGTATGTACCTGGTACATGTACATGTATATGAGCTTTGCTTGTAATGCCTATAATAGTTGTATAATAGCAACCATCAATATTGCACGTGTATTCAGTTTAAACAGTGATGTGCTATTCATTCCAGTTGTCGTGAAGTCCTGTGTATTATTCACTTCTAGCCCATACACAGTGACACAGGCGTTTTGTTTAGTTTATCGATGGATGCAACTTAATGTGCGTTTTCTATTGTATGAACTTTCCGCCAGATGATTTAAATTTTCAGGTGTAATTGAAAGTAGCTTTAGTATTATATAAGACATGGTCCTCGCATACAGATAACTGTCTACAATCAATTCTGTGATTCCCCTCGACTTATAATGTCAACGTAATAAGTGTCCTATTATTTTTATTTTTATTCTTCTTTTTAACAAGTTTTTACCTCGACTACAAATTATCCTAAAGAGGATGGAGGATATGAAACATGAGGTATAATTCGTGTGTGCTGATGGTATTCTAGATGCAGGTGCTTTATAATGTCAGATCAGGTTGTAGCTTTACCTGTCAACCAGCACTACTAGTTCATCACTAGCCCAGAAATTGAAAAAGTTTCACCGATGCATCACTATATATTCACTATTTTTGAAGGTTGAAAGTAAAAAACGTAAAATGATTTCAAGTGGCTTACAATTAGGTGTAAACTATCCCATCTTTATTTGGATTCTCATATGTACTCTAGGTATTTTCAATTGTTCTTGAATAAAACGGTATCAACGATGGTGACACCGATTCATTAATAAGTTTGTATATACGGTAACACATAATTTGCAGAACAAGTCGTTCTCCATTCCTTATTACTAAACCTTTAACTCGACTGACACAGAATCATTGTAGCCCAGAGTGTTTTGGATAACTTCTTTGTTTAATTTTTCAGCCCTCAGCTGAAATGTATGAACGAGCATATAACCATTACAACATCAAGCTAAAGAAGATGTGTTTCAGGTGAGTGTTATCTGCAATTCATTCAGTAAAATACCACCGATATATGGTGCTTACATTTCTGCATTTCACTCTTGACTTTTAGCTCATGGATGCAGTATCACTTACGGAAGCGCCGAAAATTTAAAGAAGAAGCGCGTAAGATGGAGATGGCAGTCCTTCACCATAAACACAGAATCTTTCGCATAGTACTTGTGACTTGGACCGTATCCTTTTCTGTTTGTTTATAAGTTTAGAACATAAAATTCCAGCATAAGAAAACAGTGCTATTTCTATAGTATTGGTAGATAACTAGTATATGACATATGCTCTGACATATGGCTGACTTAACTAAGCACAGCAATGGCTACGCTACAGACAAGGCCGACAAGCCAGTACGTAAAATTGTATTTATTTCGCTATGGTAGATACTAGCTGGATGAATTTGGTGAAAATTGTTCTCCTCTTTTAATTTGTGTCAATTCCCTTTGTTCTTATTTCCAGTGGCTTTCAATAAAATCCAACATGTTTATAATGTTGCCGTTGGCCGCGTGATCTTTGAATGCTGGCATAGTGTAACTTTGGATGCCAAGAGAACAAGGGAATATTTTGAGGTATGTTTTTGATTTAACTCAGCCCTTCATGTTCCTTTTGCTATCTTGTTAATTAAATTATAGTTAATTCTTCCATAGTATTACAAATTCATGTTTTGCTACAGCATGTACATACTACTTATTAGACAATACGAATCAAGAGTTTTAGTCAATATTGGACTAATTTTCTATTAGCAAATGCAGGTTTTGCCCCGCATTTTTTCATTTGATTTATTATTCAGTAACTTTGTATGACAAATCGTGGATAATTTCATACTTTTGTGTCCACACCACAGCTTTCTTTATTTCAACTTATTAACCACCTTCCTGCCCAATCTTTAGTCCTATAAATATTTGATCAGATACAATTAATTATGATTCCATAGAAAACTTTTGTGTAATATACTTTTATGATATAAAACCTCTGAATCTAACTCATGAAGGATACTATGGTAAATGGGTTAAATTATGTACAATGTTTAGTTCAGCTTCATACCAAAACTTTGTCTTTGTTTTTGAAACTAGAATACTTAGATTTCCTTCGTGAAATAGTTTCAAAAAGTATGTTTTAATTTCCAAATTGTTCATGATACATTACAGTTTGGTGTATATGCACGTATTTTCAAATTTTATATATGCTTAGCACAGTATATTATCGACGCTTTGATAAAGTTATGCTGCAATATATCTACTCTTGCGTTCTGTGGTTGTTTAGACAGTTTTTCAGCATGACCTCGGAATCTACTTTTTTACGCCACTTTGGCATACCAAGTGTTTCAAAATTGCAGTGAAACGTGTTTCGATGTGATGTTTGCTTTTACCCGTAGCCTAACTGATACTAACACATACCTCTGGTATGATATAATTGTTAAGTGGTAGCATTACCCATCTGATTTACCACTTTCTCTTTAAAAACATGAAGATCAATATGCGGGTAAAATATTTTTTAAATTGGTTGTATTCGGTTCTTATTTTTATGCGCTTTGCAAAGTCACCAACAGCTATTGTACAACCATATCCATCAGTGCGTTTTGGCCATAATGTTGATAATTTGTATTCTATAGTATGTATCATATGCAATAATTTTAAAGATCCACATGTCTCTGTAGACTCATTTCACCATGATGTTAACATTATGCTATTGTGTGTGACCACAGCAAATATATTGTAGTGCATCACTTATTTTGCATTGTGAAATCACACCCAAAGGTTTTTATTCCGGCCTTAAGCTTTCTCAATTTGGAGAATTACAAGTTGTGCTACATATAAGTGTTTGTGTTGTAGAAACTCGGAGTAAGTTTCATTTTTACATCTTAACGCACTTTGCCTTTAGCTGAGTATATTATTTATTCATTAGTGATTTATATGAAAACAATTACAGAAATCGATATATATTATTGGCAAATCAATGTACATATCGACCCCAAATCCCATCAGAATACAATAGTTAATTTGCGTAAATTCTCGCATCCCAGTAAATGTCGCACCTTCTATCTTAATCATCTAATTCTACTATAGTGTCCGGTATTCACCCTTGCATTGTAACAGATGCGCTCCTCTAACATGATTATATAAGCATTTGTCGTACAGGTGAATGATGTTGACTATCAGAAAGCTAGGTCAGCTGTCAAGCCCAGTCCTGCTTTCAAGAGCCCTGCTTTTAGTCTGATTAGCGCCACCTCAAGTCCTGCTGGGGTGAGACTCATGATTGAAGGGTGTCAGTTATAGGTGAAGGTCTTAGATTGTTTTCAAGACAGCATGTATCAACCGCTGTGGGGAAGCATGCCCCCAGCAGTCTATGTATGGAACGACCATCTCCATTAGCACAGTTTATTGCATATAGTTTGTCTTTTGAAACTAGTCGATGTTAAGTATGTACACCGAGCACTTAGCGACTATTTGAAATAGTCAACGGATTAATTTGTGTTCTAGGAGATTTTAATGTCTTACGTTCATCCTGGCTAACGGTCAATGCACATTAAGCAAAGGTGTCGGGAGCACAATTGTAGGTTTTGTCTCACAAAAAAATAACTGATTTGCCCCTGATGCTTTTAGGAACTGGAAGTTAGATTGCCGCCTATCACGGCCAATACAGTCCCAGTAATTAGCGAAGCCCCCGAGACCACTCAATCACCGAGATCCAAGTCTCCAAATACCGCCAAGGGAATCTTAGATCAAAATGTATCACAGTAATAATCACAGTGTCTGTTATATGTCGCCACCAAAACATGTCGCATAACATTCACACTCAAAGTCACAATAATTTGTAAATCTCACCAAATACTCATATATGGATGTCCATCAGTATACATAGATTATATCCGTCTAAAATAAACTGCACACTACCTATAAAATGTATGATAATAGTGGCTTAAATAATGTTTATACATGTATTAAATATGCACTTTATATGTAAACTAAAACCGAATGAGTTACATATCGAATCCGCTTTGAAATTGGAATATATATTTTAATTTGATCGTTGCTATGCAGAAATGCGCATACGATGTTATGGAAATTGATGCAAAGGTGGTAGGTTGAAGCAGAGCAGCTCAATAGAATGTTTTCAATGCTCTGATATTGCATTTTGGGCACCCGTGACTGGCAAAGTTTATTTCACGATAGTGTGCTTTGAGAAAAACTTTTAACTGTGAACTTCGACGCCGCACACCATATTTTTCGATAGTATTTTACAAAAAAATTGTTTTGAATTTAGCTATCAATGTTTTTTCTCGGTAGATTACAACGTATATCTTTATTTTGAATTCATAGTTACATTCACTTCATATTTTTAAACATTCATTAGCGCTTAGGACAATCGAAAGTATTGACGGGGAATCAAGTTCGTATAGATACAGATGCATACCTAGAGATGATCACTTGATAAAACGTTTGCGGTCCATTACATGTTTACTATATATCACTAATATACGTGTTACTAAGTTCATGCACAATATTTGTATGCATCAATTTCATGGAGTTATGAATTTCTTGCACACACTGTCTTAAACCATTTTCCCGAATAGATTTAGTTAAGATGAATTTGGGTATATACTCGCAAACCATCTTCACTTTTGTGGTGTTGAGTTATATTGGGCACGAACATATTTAATATATGTATTATTTAAGGTATCATCGCAACCCTGGTGCACAGCGACGTGTTCGAAAACAGCAGAAAGTATCGGTCTCTTGTCTGCCATACATTTACATGTATTATTAATTTAAAAGTGTTGATTGTAGAACTCATGATGATCTCATCATACTTGAAACATAATATTACATACAAAAACACATTTCATTTTCATACACAAATGTTCTTATATTATTCCTCGTTACAATTCATTTATTATAATACATCGAACTACAAGTATGCAGGTGCATTAGTGCCTTCTTTGGCATTGTTTTAATTTTCCTGTAATAACCTTTAGTACCTATATCCAATGTTTTGCGAACACAATTTCTAGAAGGCTAATCTATCCTGTTTGTTGTTCTTTATCAGAGATTGGAGCGAGGAGAGAACATGGATGATGATGATATATTTGGTAAGGGGAGTGGAGAGGCCCGAGACGATATATCCATGCTGCCAAACAAAGTGGCCACCAGAGTTAGTCGAAGCCTCTTGTTCTATCACGTCGCACAGTTGTAAACCTTAACAGCCATTACCAATCAGTGTATATAATTCTATGTTTTTCAGATCTTCAGCTTTGTCGACCTTGTAGACTTGGCGCGCTGTGCTTGTGTTTGCCGCTCATGGAAGATGATCACTCAGAGCAGCGCCTTGTGGAGCCGGGTGAGCAGACTCTCTCTCTCTTCTCATATCCGCCCCGAAATCTCGAGTTACTAATCCATCTCCTTGTAATTACTGATGCATTTTATTTTGCAGCTTGACTTGACCAAAGTGCGACACAGGTATGTTTCCGACCAATCATTATAGCTAACTCCCCATTATTGAATTGATTTCATTTGCCTTCATCCCAGGCCTTTATATTTGTGTTGCACCATATACCGGTATATACAGCTTAATCAATCGCATAGCTAATGTGATATTCATTATTTAATTTCTAACAAATCGTGCCATTTTACTTCGCACCTTGGGTAATGTTATGATTAATTAAAAATTGTCATCAGTTTGTAAATTATATAGCACAAATCAGTCAATTACCGATAGATGTTGTATTTTTGCGTCGCTTAATTTTAGTGAAAATAAGGCTAAACAGATGCATGGGTATGTGTGGGAACTTATTCGGCACAAATTAATCATGGTGTTGGCATTTGTCAGCTTGACATAATTTCTTGGGAAATATTGTATTACAAAACTAATAACAAACTGCATATTCTAAACCAATTCATTTGATTCAGTTAATGTAACTATCCATAATAATTCCATATTATACATATGTAAATCTCCATGTACGTCATGGTCAAAAGCTTCTTTTTTTGTCCCCGTGTACAATGTATATATCGATTGTCTAAACTAAGCTAAAACACGGCATTGCTACCAAGATACGTTAATTGGATTGTCTTTCTACTCACATCTGGATGTAACACTTAAAACACGACCGTCCTTAACCACATTATCTACTTGTGGAAATTGTACTCCCGCGATTTATTTTGTTTTAGTAGTACATGTACTTATAAGATCGTTGTCGTGCATCTGGCAAATCTAGTTTTGCGCAACTATAAATTATTGACCAATACATAAGTTTCACTTAAGATTTTAAAGACATTATAGATACGCCTCGCTCATTACTGTTTCATTTCATTTCATACTTAATCATAAATGCGCAGATTGGAAGATGGGTAATCTAATGTTTTGATCAATGTCTTGAAGCACGTGTAAATATTCGATCATCCATATTACTGTTTCACTGCACAGATACGACTTTAACGGCAATTCGTATCATCCAATAGTAGTGTTCACTGTTCAATATATGTATGAACTTGTGCACTCATCTCAATCTAGGTGGTTTCGATATGTAAACTTTTTGCATGTTTAGGCATTAGCAGTGTTATAGTTTTGCCTAAAACTGCATACTATATCATGCATGCAACCAGGAAAACAATGTACATTTTCAGACAGAATGCTTCTTTCTGTGTCTGACGTAATTCAAATTTAGATGTGCATGTACTTGACATGGCTTTTTATATCGACACCACCTTCGTTGCACTAGAGTAAAGCTGAATTGTATAAAACTGTTAGTAATATTGAGAAGAACTTTACATTGTCTTTGTATCGGGGGATGTGGTCCGATTTGGAGACGGCTTGTACCTTGAGCACATACAGTTTGTGTAGAATACATGCTTAAATGATTTTTTTTTACGCCTTCTTCAATCAGGTGCAGTCTGCTTTTCGGCGTACAATCATTTCACCCAACTCCCTTGTGTAACTTAGATTTTGATTATTGCATTGCTTCCTGATGTTCTACCACGGGCGAGGTTCTTTGGATTTGCTCCAGTCGATGTCCCAAAATCTGGTTATTAACTTGGCTACAAAACCCTTCTATCAACGTTCACGGTTATCAATGTATAGATATGCGATCGTTAACTTTCCACAAAGCAAAGTTCAGGGGCGTCTGTCTGAAAATTTCAGAACTTGAAAAGATTTATTGTGAACTTTGAGTGAATGGAACTCTCCTTAAACAGCAGTTATTGGCTTGAACTATGTACCGGCTTGCGGGTTATGATATCCTTCACTGGCTCTTATTCCAGGAACACCAATTGTCTATATTTCACTTGATCATCGTTTCACACACACGCTCTATCATTAATGTACAATTAATATCATGGTTGATTTCAGACGTGGTATCGGATTTGAGAGCAACTGGTAAGACTGGTCGCAATAATGCCAGCGCAAATTTTGTAGTGACTAAATGAATTTCAAAGAAGCACAGCAAGACTTTATAATAGAATTCGGTGTGCCATTCTAAATCCACCAGGCAAATGTTTGTCATCGAAATCACGCACAGTAATAACCAAAGGCTACAAAATACATGTAGTACCCTCAATAGCTAGATTTTCGACGTTTCATATCCTTTATGTAAAAAAATATATAAAAAATTTGGAAATTCCATATACTATGATATCCCCACGTCAATTTAGATTTAGTGCGCCCTTTTAGACAATATTTCTATTCAGTGAACCGCACTATTATTTGTACGCAGCCCTGTGCAACGTTTCCGTTGGTCTGTGTAGATAATACTTTATCCACATATGAGAGTAGTCCTGTTCAATATATACTTCATCAGATGTGTAGACCAATTAATGAGGCAAGTCATTAAACATTTTGTTTCGTAGTAGGTTTGACCTCTTTATCTTCAAATCTTCGGTCGTTTAGCACCAGTAGGACACGACCTGCTCACACATATACACAGTAATATAGCGACATATGCCGGTGTTATGTTTAAGACGTAGAGTTTATTTGCCAGTTTAAGAAGGGATTTCTTTTTCATCTCTGACGATTACATGACTTTTCATTGAACTAACACAATTTTATACATGCATTGTAACTTGTACTGTACATATACATACTGTTAATTATATGCACATGCATGTTTGCGACTTTATTCAAACATAGGTTCACGTGCAACTTATAGAGAAACGTCTCGGATATTAATGCTATCAGTTGTTCAGTAATGTTGGACTATATGGCGACTATCATATTTCTTTTATTGACAGCATTTAAAGATAGAATTGATCCACTTCTCTCTCAAATCCCATCACCTAAACGTCCGTCTTTTATTTCCTTACAAATATATTTTAGGGTGACTGATAAGATTGCTACGCGGCTTTTGTCAAAATGCCGTCCATATCTGGTACATCTGAACCTTAGAGGCTGCTCCAGGCTTACAGACAACGCCTTCTTTGCCATCAGAGAATGCAGGAACTTGCAAGATTTAAATCTCTCTGAATGTACTGCGGTCAATGTAAGAAACTCACCATTTACTCTCGTTCTTACTCAAGTTTTCGAGTTTATGTCAATTCATGCTGTTAATGTTTTTAACTTTCCTCTTGATAGGATGACAATCTAAAGATGGTAGTTGAGAGTTGCAAGATTTTATTGTATTTGAATATTTCGCACAACTCCATAACAGATGCTTCCCTGAGAACGATAGCCAAGTAAGTATTGGCATACTGTTGTGTTAGTAGCTATCGGTTTTGAAAAATGTAAACCTTCTACCCATGCCTCAGTACTAATTCGAGCTATGTAAATTTTGTTTTAGATATTTGACCAATCTGCAATTTTTGAGCATTGCATTTTGCAAGAAATTTACAGACAAAGGACTGACTTACCTCTCTAATGGCAAATGTGCTAAGAGATTGACATATATAGACATGTCAGGCTGTGTACAGGTAATTTACATACTGGTTGAATAATGACTGTTTCCGTTTTAATCAGATCGAACTTATTTAAAAAACAATCCATAAATTACCTTATTTTTAGATAACACCTGGAGGCTACAGGAATTTAGCTGAAGGTTGTACCAACATCCAATCTATTATACTCAATGAGCAGTTCACCCTCGACGAGCTATGCATCACTGTAAGTCTGAATGCAACCGTGAACTTAGTAGCCGTCAACAATTTGTATACTTTTTCGGGAGCATAATCTTATACTCGGAATACTTTCCCTTCAGGCAATGACAGACAATTGTAAAGACATTCAACATGTGGCAGTCCTTGGCTCTCCTAACGTCAGTGATGACGCCTTTAAAGCGCTAGCGCAGAACAAGAAGTTATCAAAACTCAAAATTGAGAGTAGGTTTTATGTTCATAATTTCCTGCTCCAGTACATTTCCCCCTTGAACGAATAACTAAAAAATATTCATATTATTTTGATACTAAGGTAACCAAAAAATCACAGACGCGTCTTTTAAAATGATCGGGAAATATTGTCATGAGCTACGTCACTTGTACTTGGTCGATTGTCAGAAGATTACGGATGTCACACTAAAATGCTTAACCATGTGTCGAAATCTGACGGTTGTCAACTTAGCTGATTGTGTCAGGTAATTGATTAATTAAAAACGTCTTCAAATTCATTAGTCTAAGTTTTAAAGGATGTTAATTATTGATAACTACGTTAAATCTGCTACAGAATCACAGATACAGGTGTACGATATTTGGTCGAAAGCGCTTGCGGGAACAAAATTCAAGAGTTAAACCTGACAAATTGCGTCAGAGTTGGTGACATCGCTCTTGTAAATATCCACAAGAGATGTCACAGTTTGGCTTACCTCAGCGTATGCTTCTGTGAACACATCTCAGAGGCCGGGATAGAACTCCTCGGACAAACGCACAGCCTCACCTCGTTGGACATTTCAGGGTGTAACTGTGGGGACCAGGTGAGGAATAGTTACACAACTCATCTTTAATTAATCCGTAATAATAACTTACTACAATCACTTGTACTTGGTAGAGAAACATCCATTTCAGTCACTCGTTGATCATTATGTGTATGTTTTGTATCAGGGTTTGTCGTCTCTCGGAAACAACATTAGATTGAAGGACGTGAATTTATCGGAGTGTGGCGCTATTACTGATCTCGGTCTACAGAAGTTCGCCCAACAATGCACAGAGATTGAGAGGCTAGATCTCTCTCATTGTCAGGTATTGCCGCCTTCGCGTAAATCTCTGTGATGTAATCCATTTAAATGTAACGGAATATGCAAAATGTGAGAGTTATATTTGTGTTTTTGGGGTTTGCAGTTACTGACGGATGGTGCTATCAAAAATCTTGCTTTCTGCTGTCGCATGATCACATTCCTTAACTTGGCTGGTTGTAAACTGGTGAGTAACGAACATATCCAACAAGATAATTGTTTTATGATATGTTACCTTTGCTCACTGATCCCCGTTTTATTTTGCAGCTGACAGATTTGAGTGTGCAGTATTTATCTGGGGTGTGTCACTACCTTATGCAACTGGACATATCTGGTAGCTTACATATCACAGACAAGTCACTCAAATACATCAAAAAGGGATGCAAGAAGATGCGAGTCCTCATCATGTTATACTGCAAAGGAATCAATAAGTAGGTCAACATAAGATCATGCTATATATTCTGGCTGTACTCTAAATTCGTGACATTATTTAGTAACTCTCTGATTTCGGTTCCGTAGGCAAGCTGCTCATCGGATCCAAAAGCACATAGCTCACGTTGAGCACAGTGATGATGAAATACCTGCTTACTATAATTACTAACTTTTTCACATCGATTACGTGATCAATCAGTATTGTAAAACTTTATCTGAGTTTATTTATTACGTGTATTTATATATATATATATATGTGACGATTACTGGTCATTATTGCTGAATGTGTCATGATATTTGCATAATCATAAATATGTTTATTAGGTGCCAATCTTGTATGTTCGTTGCTGCCTAAAAGCTATCATACATTTTTTTGTATAATTGGGAATTGATTGATTCGGTGATTTCATGGCTTGTGAATAAATACCTGAATTAATATATACCTTGTTGCTTCATTTGTTGAAAGAACAGATTACCGTCGTGCAGTGTTTAAAAATCATGATTTTATTTCTAAAAAAAAAACGATAAATGATTTGAATGCACCCCTTGATTAATGATATTGTTTACACAGATACTCGACGATTCATAATCCATCGTTCTGAAAAATGCACACCAATGGAATAAAAGAGACTCGCAAGCTCATGTGTAGTAATCTCATTCCAATTGTAGTTGCCGTCCCACTTCACTCGTCATCTCTGTTACGCATTCAAATAAATAGCAATGGACCTGTCAGGGACAACTTCAGTCACTTCCTCTCCTTCCTCAGTCGCTAACCGAAGCGAAAACATCATGACATTTCTAAATCCGAGATAACGGCAACGCGGACATTTCGTTTTGATGCATAAGGGGCAAATTTCTCATAAAGTGACAACATTATTCGTGATGTGGGCAAACTCACAATTGTACTTATTTACGCGAGTACGCAGTTGCGCATTCAGAACTTGTAGTAAACCTGAATAGGACAACTAGCAGGCAAACAGTTATCATTTGTGTTCACCCTTATCTTGGAATAGATAGGTCACCGAACTGCCTCTAAAAAGCTGCATCAACATCTACCTAAATTTAATCATTAAAGACGGATAGATTTGAAAAAGACGGTGAGGATTTGTTAAATTTGTTTCCAATAAATTCATGCACGCACAACGTCATATTGTTCCCGGAAGAAAATATCTGTTAAGTGATAATCATGTGAAGTGCGACAACGCCAAATAAGTTTGCAATCTGTCAGACTTAATAATATAAAGCCCAATGTTTTGAAACCATAGAAACTACTCACCATGCTGAAATATTAAATCGATTCGACGGCTAACACGTCGCTTGATATTGCCGCGTTGGTTTCCTGTTTTATTATTCCCATAGAAACTAATTCTATCTTCAACTGTTGTTCGTGAGACCCGCTTTTGAATCTAGTTTTAATGATGACAAGCCTCATTCTGATTGGCGATAGTTTTTAACAAAGCAATCAGAGATCGTAACGTATGGTTCACCTCGGCAGTTCAGCATCGATCAGAAATCCAGATCGATAATCGATCGGTAATAGTTGATAGCGTTTTCAGTATCATACGTCAGGGCAGTAAAAACCACCGAATTGAGTCATTGAGTATGGATTAGGGTGAAAACATTAAATTGGAGGTTTAAAGTATCCCGTGGGAGAGACACCAAGTATAGATTACAGCTCAGGCATGCCGAGTGATGCTTTAAATATTCGATGTCAAGCTGCAGATGTGGAGTAAACTAATAATTCTAATAGGAGTCCTACCTCACAGAAAGGCTATGAGTTGACCAAAACAGGATTATTACCTCATTACATTCACTTACCAAAGATATATAACGGATCTGTGATAGGTTGAATTTTATAACCAAGATGCCGAGAATTTTAGGCTATCGCTTAAATTCGACAGAGGACCTGGAGAACACTCCAATGTCTTCTCTGCCTATGAGGACTCTGAAGGATTATTTTACTGATACAACATCAGCACATGGCATCCCACAGTGGTTAAGATCTAGAGGTGAGTCGCTCTTTATTAGAAAATCGTCCGAATATCAATCATTATCAATGTATCAATACACCTTCGTTACCGTCCGCCGTATACAATCATGTTTTAACGCTTTCAGGAGCAGTGAAACAAATATTCTGGACGATGATTACATTTGGGGCGATGGGAGGCTTATTATTTCAGTTGAACAATGTATTCACAACCTACTTTGATTACCCAATCTCGATAGACATTAAATTATTCCCATCAAGAGGTCTTAGGTCGGTTTTATTTTGTGAATAGTTGACAAATGCTATTGTTCGTTTTCTTGCACGTGCGTGTTGTAGCTTTAAGATTTTTTTCAGATTTCCAGCGGTTACAATTTGTAATATGAACCCAGTTAAAAAGTCGGCCCTCGAAAGTGGAACCTCAGCATTAGCGAATCTGGTGCTGAAAGATTCGCAGGTTCCAAAGGACCGCAAAAAGAGAGCAATAAGTAATTACATCAACGAAGCGTACATTTCACTGTATATCATTAATCTTGCTTACAAGTACAATACATCAATTATTCATTCTGAAACCTTCCTTGTCTTAATAACCTTGGGACAGAACAGATACCCTACACCTGTGCCTGGACACAAGTGGATAATTGTAAAATGTATTTCATCTTTTTTAGCAATGTCATGTAAAGACCCAGCTCAGATTCATACCCCCAGTGGTTTATGCTTTGGGCTGGGAACGTATTATCTTCGAGTAAAATACTCCGGGAGCACCGGTGCTAGGTCCATCTGTACAGATCATTATAAAGGAGGATTAGCGATAGTAAACACACAACAAAAATGGACATTTCTGAAGGAAAATCATCTTTTCCTCAATATTTCGTGAGTATATTTTCCGACTTAATTCACGCTTTCGGGCCGACGTCAAAACACCTTTTTCAAATCCTTTGATATTATTTTATCAATCACATGTCAAACCGCTTGGCAGATCACCTTGGTACTGGATTGGTATAAAGAATCAGCGATGGTTTGACCAAATACCTTTGAACTTGTCGCTCTTTAACGCATTTGCCCCCGGGTACCCCGACCCAGACCGAGGAGAGTGCGTCGTTACAGACACGAGAGATGGACACCGGTGGAAAAATGCTCGATGTGATAATCTGGATGATATGTATCTACCTCTGTGTCAACAATTAGTTCGTAAGTCCCGAAAGTTTGGACAAGGCGATACACATTGCAGTACTCGGTCAAGTTCTTCCACGTACAATAGCCGACACGATGTCATATTATTTTTCAGAATGCCCTTGGCAGGTTTACAGGGATAATAGCACCTCACCTCCGACAGACTTATGTTATTTTTTATTGGATGTAGCTTTAACTATGACTTATGACCAGGCAGTAAAAGCCTGCCCCCGATACGACAACGAAGCCTCTCTGTCGGTGCTTGATAATCAAGCCAAAACCGAGTTCGTAAGGAGGTCAGGGGTTTTCCATCAAGTTACGTAAGTCCTATTTAGTCCGAAATTGTTACGGATATATCAGATATTGATCCATATATATGAATACTTTTAGAAAATTAATATCGTTGTCCAAGGATATTCGAAGAGATGATTTAATCATTTCTGATATTCACATAAATTATTTTAGAAGTGGTGCTTATTGGATGGATTTAAAAGATGGCAAATGGGAAGACAAGAAAGATGCAGAGTGGACAAACTGGGAGACAGGTATGCAGAATATGACTGGTTGTGGTGTAGGACATATTGATAAGGGTCTCATGTGGAATCAAAAAGATTGCTCATCTCACAAAGCGTTAGTTCTCTGCCAGTGGAGAGGTAATGCTTTTCAATCACTACTAGAGATTCTGAATCCTCCAGCTTCTGAAGTAAACATGGACTGACCATGTTCCCTAAATGACTACTCTATTTCTACAGCCGCTAGAATTCCACATGTTCCACATGACCCAAGCACAACAGCGACTCCTACAACAACTGAGCAGACGACCGTAGAAATAACGTCACCGATAGTCACAACAGCAGAGATAACATCAGAACAAGTGACGACAGTCGCTCCAACAACCCATCAACCATCGACAGAAACTCCGACAACAGATGCCCCATCAACTATAGAACCAACAACCGTACCTCCAACGACAGGTACGGCCAATCAGCTCTGGCTAGGTGTTTCTATCTATCGCATTATCATATTTCAATTACCGGTATTGACAATAAAATAGAACCATGAACCTTAAGCTTTTGACTATCTAAATAAGAACATCATACGACAGAAATGTGGATCACGACAGAGGCACCAGCGACCCCTATTCCGGGCCATCGTCCCATAAACGGCAGCATATTTCCTGAGAGAATACAGCTTAGGGAAGAGTTTAAGGAAGAGGAGGAAGCTATAGAAGTGTTAGCCACGATACCGGTGGAAGACAAGGCAGAGATGGGATACAAACCTGACGAGTTTCTCCTGGATTGTCAGTATAATGGTTATGTCTGCAGTCCAACTCAGTAAGCACGTGAGAAACTGTGCCTGTCGGTCTATCGATAAGCGGGTTTAAATAGATAAGCCGAGATCTTACGTCGAATTTTCCATCGCAGGGATTTTGTGTCATTTTACAATGGTATCCATGGCAACTGCTACGTATTCAACTCGGGTTGGAATAAGTCCCAACCTGTTAGAAATTCCGAAAAAACTGGAAGACGATATGGTGAATTATTGAATTATTTATAATCATTTTCGTGACATAATATTTATGGCTGATTAAGATACAAATAAATTGATTCTTACTTACCGTTCGAAATATCAGGTCTGAAGGTGGTGGTTGACATTGGGCAGGACGAATACACTGCGATGTTTGGGGAGAACGCCGGGGCTAGGATAGTTATACACCCCCAAGACAGAATGCCATTCCCAGAGGATGAGGGAATTCTCGCTCTTCCAGGAAAATTAACAAACATTGGACTCAGACATGTACCGAACAATTTCCCTTTGTCGATAATTTTCAAAAAATCTAACTTAATTTGAGATTGTTGTTGTTGGGACGTCATATGGCGATTTTCGATTCAGGTGAGAATCTCACGACTCCCCTCTCCCTGGGGGACATGCCTGGAGGACGGGAAAAAACGTGATGATGATATAAGCAGCGTGTACGAAGAGTTGTATCCTGTCAAGTACAGCCCTAATGTACAATCACAAAGTTAACTATTAGTTCTGTGTTGGAAATTCCACATCCTGCATGCATTTATTGCAAAAACCGTTGATAATGACCTACCGTAACGGTATTTTATTGACATACAGGGGTGTTACAAGACGTGTTACCAGAGGAATGTGATAGAGGAATGCGGCTGCGGCGATCCTTATTATCCCAGACAAGGACTGGCTTTCTCAAACCCTGGCAGTTCTGTTCCTATCTGTAACATCAACAATATAAAGCAAGGTGCCCATAGTCTCACTTTCCGCTAAACCTACTCAAATTTCCTATTTTCTTCATCCACAATTTTTTTTTACGAGAAAATTAACTTAGGAGAATTTACGATTCAATTTACAGATGACTGTAAATACAGCGTTCGACAGCGGTACATAATGAATGAACTGATTTGCAACTGTCCAAGAAACTGTGTGTAAGTCTCTTAAATAGTTACTTTGATGGAGTCCAAATTAAACCCATTGAACTGTTCGTTCAGACTCGAGAACGATCGAATTTCGTTTCAATTAATTGCCAAGCAATAACCGCCTAGTGGACCATTTTTATATTATAGGGAAGAAGTTTTTATGCCTTTAGTTTCCACTGCTTTATGGCCTTCAGATCCGCAAGTGGTGAGTATCTCAGTCAGTGATGACTAGTTTTCATTAGGCAACACTCAATTTAGTTTTAGGGCAATTGTCTATAAATAACATCTAAACGATAGGTGTTCCAGACTCATCACCTTCTTTTCTAGGATTTCGTAAGAGCGGCATTTCGTGACAAAGTACCACATTTGTTCAATGACGCGAACAACTCAAAGAAATATTCCAGTAACCTTCTCAAGCTTGAAATACAATATGAAACACTAAATTTTGAGAAAATCACCGAAAAAAAGGCATACGTGGTAGGTGATCCATCAGATTAATTTCAATTTTTTTGGGCGGTAAATAACTTGTTAAGGTCATAGTTGTTATCCTTGTATCCCATTACGCCGGCTGCAGGTAGCCAAAAATAATTGAGCGATTCTAAAAAAGTATTTGACTGGCTGTCGTGATTTTCTTTCCAGGAGTTCCGTTTTATGTCAGATATAGGAGGGACGTTGGGTTTGTTTTTCGGATTTTCACTAATCACCATGTTTGAAATAATCGAATGGTTTGTGGATACGATGATCGTCATATTTCTTCGAACTTTTTGTAAATGGAACAAACGACCTGGCTCCCGGAACAGCGACAAGCAGATGTTACAGGAGCTTAATAATAGAGTAATACGGCTTAATTTAGATGATATAGACTTCAACTTTTTCCGACACAGGCAGACGAGAAGTGATCGCGAGGTGTTGGGTTGGTTATATAGGCCGAGCCCTCCACCGTCATACCATGACCACAGTAGACATTATCGATTTTATAATAATCAGTTTTGAGCTTTAAACACAATAATTTTGCACAAAAGACTTGATTCCAATAGTATCGCCTTGACAACCGATTTATCATCACAATCTAAGAGGAAATTTACAATCAGTGAGTTTAGAGTGACTTATTTACTCATATTTATCATTATTTTACAAATATGCATCCTCACGGATCCTGGTTAATATTTGGAACGGACACTCTCTATCCTTCTAGCAATGAATAAATAAATTGCAACGTTCTATTCTAGCACATACAATTCAATTTCTAATCAATTTATGTTTTGGCGCATACTAGTTAATATATAGTTATATATATATTGTAATAATATAACGATTTGTGACATGAAAGTGATTTCATATATTGGTACAACATGTGCGCAGCAATTCAATTTC
>JAXGGS010183302.1:0-15732 GCA_035585475.1 Armandia brevis
TATTACTCTGGTATAGTGAATATTGGCGAGGGTAGTGAGCAAGGCTCTGCCTTGCTTGCGAGACTGAAGTCTCACTTTCTACCTACCTCTTGCTATTAAAGATAATACCTGAGTAGTTACAACTTGTGTAGATACACCTATACCGAAGGAAGAGAATAAGTGAGGACGAGGGAAAATTTGTGTAGATACCTGCCAAGGTGCATGGGGGCGAGTTGCATATCTAAGGGTGAAACAGGTGATTAAAAGAATAACTTTTTAAGTGCGTCTCCTGGATCGGTTTCGCTCATAAATGCGGTTCCTACTAAGTAGCTGTAAATATTATGTTGTTGTAGGCGTTCTATTTGTTCTTTAGTGTGAATACCGCTTTCGCTAATGATTAGTGCTTCTGGATGAACATGAGGTTGTAGGGCGAAGGTGTGTTCAATACTGATGGTTTGGCGTTGTAGGTCTCTATTGTTGATACCTATTAGTGGTGGTGGTGGGTTTAATTTGTTGGCTCGTTCTACTTCTGTTTGATTATGTGCCTCTAAAAGTACGTCCATTCCCAATTCGGTTGCGAGTTGATAATATTCCTGTAACTCGGCATCATCTGTTAATACGGATAGTATGAGCAAAATACAATCCGCTCCCCATACTTTGGATTCTACAATTTGATAGCTATCAACAATAAAGTCCTTACGTATCACAGGCAAAGAGCAAGCTGCTCGTCCTTCAATTAGGTATTCTGGTTTGCCTGAGAAAAATTTATCACAGGTTAATATGGATAAACAGGTTGCTCCATTGTGCTGATAGCTGTTGGCTATGGCACTTGCATCGTGACTTTCACGAATAACACCCTTACTCGGTGAGGCGAATTTGATTTCTGCAATAATTGCTGAATTTTGCTGGCTTGCTTGGGTACGCAGGGCTTGAGCAAATCCTCTGGCAGGGCGTTGTTCTTTAGCGTATTGATAAAGTTCGTTAACGGAAACTTGTTTTTTACTGGCAGGTACTTCGACCGTTCGTTTATATTCAACAATTTTCGTTAATACATTTGAGTAGTTGGACATGACTTTCTTTAGAGATGTTTTTTATAGACGGTTGGTTAATGCGATAAAATTCTCAAAACGCTCAAACGCTTTGCCTGACTGCAAAATCTGCCGTACCGCATCAATACCATCAGCATAACTATTAACTGCCCCACCAACATATAAGGCGGCGGCGGCATTGAGTAACACTATTTTACTGGCAGGGTGTTTATTGCCAAACTCTCCAGATAATACGCCTTTAATTAACTCTAAACTTTGTTGTGCATTCTCAATCAAAATAGCATCTAATGAAGATTCTGCCAAGCCATAGTCTTTGGGGTCAATTTGCCAATGTTTAATATTATTCTCTCCTGATTTATTGGTCATTTCAATAACATCGGTAATTGCAGCAGTGGAAATTTCATCTAAACTATCGTGTGCATGAACGGTCATCACATGTCGGGAACCCAGTTGTTGACAAACTTCTGCAACTATTTCTAACCACTGTCGGCTAAATGTTCCAATCACCTGATTCATTGCACCGGCAGGATTGGTCAAAGGGCCTAACAAGTTTAATAAGGTGCGTATGCCCATCTCTTTACGTGCTGTTACCGCATGTCGCATCGCACTATGGTATTTTGGTGCAAATAAAAAGCCAACATTTAAAGTATCAATACATTGAGCCACTTGCTCAGGTGTTAAATCCAAATTAACCCCAGCGGCAATTAACACATCAGAAGAACCTGAAGCCGATGTGTTTGAGCGGTTGCCGTGCTTGGCAACAGGAACACTCGCTTCGGCACAAACAAAGGCACAGCATGTTGAGATGTTAAAGGTTGAAGAACCATCACCGCAACCGACCGTATCCACCAGTCGTTCAGGATAGTCAACATTCACTTTGACGGATAATGAACGCATCACTTTTACTGCGGCAATGACCTCTACTAAGGTTTCTCCCTTACAAGATAATGCCGTTAATATCGCTGCAATTTGGCTATCGGTTAAATTGCCTGACATGATATTATGCATTAAATCACTCATCTGCAACTCATTCAAATCTTGCTTATTGATAAGCATTTGAAGTTGTTTTTCTATGTTCATAATTTCTATTGTTCTCTCTGTTATTCTAAAAATCTAAAATTATATATCAATTACATGGTATTGAGACTAAGGCTTTGTTTTTACCAATCTAAGGCTCTTTAATCAAACGAAACCCTAAATCATCACTACTAAAATCGGGAGAAACCGCACCTGTTTGTAAGATTTGGTTGGCTTGGCTTGGAAGCAAATAGCTACCACCCTTAACAATAATATGAAAACCATTACCAAAATGAGTTACTGAGGAAGTCCATTCCGCAACATTTCCAGCAAGCCCTACAATGCCTTGTCGGGTTGCATCATCAGAAAGATGAGCGTTTCTTGGTTGCCAATGATAATCATTTTGTTTGCCGACCTTAGGGTGATTACGGTCAATACTGCGTCCTATCTGATAATCATTGCCCCATGGATAAAGCGTTGAATCGCTACCTGCAATTCTTTTCCATTCAACATCTGTTGGCAGTCGTCCTCCTGCCCATCGAGTAAAGGCATAAGCATTCCACCAATTTACCGAAGTGATGGGACGGGCAGGATGTTGGCTTTGCTGTTGCCAATTCTTTGGAACATGAAAAATATCTTGAGGTTGTTTTTTATGATTAAAAAAACCAAGTTTAACGAGTGGGTCAGCTAGGAATGTTTGATAATGTTTCACCTGAACTTCCTGTCTACTGATACGCAAATGAAGTGGGCTTTGCTCAATCGGTAATTGTTCTAATTGACGATATTGCTTTGGCTGTAATCGTTGCAACATTTGAGGAATTTTAGCACTTGGAGAAACGCCTATGGGATAAATGCCTTTAGGAATAGCAATCACTTGACTGATACTATTCCAAGGTAATTGCCTTGAGCTATCGCCAAGTTTTGCAGGGCGATCATAAACACAACGAAAACCAGCGTATTGTGAGCGATAGTCATAAGCACTATCACGCTGGATAATATTAAGTGCATGTAACCCAACAGGACGATTAAAAGCGTTACCTCCCATCAGAGCAGGAATAGCCTTGTCACCATCCGCTGAAACCCACTCAAGCACATTATTACCTAAGTCATGAATACCCTCAGGAGTTGCAATTGATGTGGCTTTACCACACTGACGGATATTTAATAAAGGGTCGCGAAATGGCCAGCCAGTTTTTAAAATATCGCTATTTACCTCATTGCCCCATGGATACAAGCGATGCTCCTTACCACTTGCTAACGCCTCAAACTCACTCGCTGTTGGCAACCGACCACCAGACGCACTGCAATAAGCATGAGCATCTAAATAACTCACACCACTAACAGGCATATCCAATCGCCCTAAGAGTTTATGCCCCACAGTTTGGCTTTGATATTGCCAATCATGTGGCTGTTGTGGATGAGCAATATCTGGTAATGATTCACTCAAAGCAAACCAACGGCGAAATTTAGCAAAGTCGCCTTGAGTCACCTCACATTGATCTACCCATAAATCAGCCACTGCCGCAAGCGTTGCCGAACTTGCAAACTGCTGAACCAATTGAGGTTGATTTTTTAATAGCCTAAGATGTTGTTTTAATAATTGATCAATCGGATGAGCAGATTCGGAAGCAGGAAGGCGAATTGAAACCAAATTAAGACTCGGTGGTTTTAAGTAAATCCAACGCCACCACATAAAACTTACAATCAGTAAGCAAATGAGAATTAAGAAAAAAGTTAATCGGTAAGAAGTTTTTTTCATAAACTGTGATTAATGGTTAGTAAGAACTAAAGCCTTCTTTTGAGATAATGACGTAATATTGAAGTGAACTAAACAACCAGACTAATTGTTCACCACCAAATGTCCCACGCCATACAAGCCATCCCCGCCAGCAGGTATTACTCTAATACTGTCAAACTCTATATTTTTTTTGAAATCAATGGTCGTGCTTTCTAAATCACCACTTTGTTTATCTATAGTGCTGATGTCTTTATACAGCTTAACCACTTGTTTAAAAACCACTTCATTTTTTAGTTTAAATTCAAACAAGTACCCATCGTTATTACTAACAGAAATATCAACGCTAGAGCCTTGTTGTAATGTGTCAAATGTAATTAAGCTTTGAGTATTGGGGAGCCATAAAGCATTTTTATCAGTCCAAGGAGTATTATTAGGTTTGATGATGGCAAGCAAGGTTTTGCTAAATGCAACTTGATTAAGCGGTACATTTTTATGCTGTGCTTTGAATGTGTAAAAGGCAGAGAAACCTCTAAGAAAGTCTTTTATTTTGTCTTTATTAGGATTGATGACCTTAGTCTCTTTAAATGAAGGCACGACTTTTAACTCTTGGGTTTGTTGCTTCAGGTAACCAAGATAATCTTGATAAGCCTCAGGGTCATGTACTTTGAGCAACACCTTTGCGTCTTCATAGTTTTTGATTTGATTAAACGTGTAAATAGATTTTATCCGTTCCCAATCAAATAAATCTCCCCGAGTAACCAATTGCACCACTTCCCACATATATTGCTGAACAGGATCTGGCATTTTGTAATTATCTTCAATGACAGCTTGGTTGAAGCCTTTAGGCAAAGGTCGTGCAACGTGCCCCACTCTAAATATTTGACTCTTAGTTTTTTGTCGACTAAGAAATGGACTTGATAAAGAAAGATATTCCATTAAATAGTTGCTCCCATCAGAATTCAAGGAAGCTAAGCCAAGCGTTTCCACCTTGGAAGCAAAATGTGGCTTATTGGAAACAGGTTGTATTTTCAAAAAAGTAAAAAGTTCCGAGGACTCTTGTTGATAGTTTACAAAGGCTACTAAGGATTGGTGAAGGTTGTAAAACCCTCTTTCGTCAATAACAGGCCAAGCAATTTTATTAGTTTGTAGTTTACCTAATGTATTTAACCTAAACCCATCTACGGGTCTAAGCAAAATAGCCACGACACAACCCAACACAATGACTACAGCAAACGATACTAATATTTTTAAGCTCTTATAAGAAATTCCTGTGATATGCCCCTTTAATGAGGTCCATGATGGTTGCAACTGGTGATGAGTTGCATACACCACCATCAAAAAAACTGCCATATAACCTATAGTGGAAAAATGCCTGCCCAACATAAAATCCCCACCAATTTTGATGAGGTAGAGCAGATAAAACATGATGCCTAATGCAACCATAAGTGCTTTTGACCTAAGTGCTATGCCTGCTAAAATACCCAAAAATAAAACAAATAGAATGAGAGGCTCATTAATAAGTTGCACAAAAAAATAATAAAAACCCATTAAAACATACATCCACAAAGAAGAAGCACCTAGTTTTGCATAATAAGGCTGGGGGAATGGTTGCCCAAAGTAAAAAACAGCAAAAATAAACCACGCCAAAGGAATAAGACCCGCTATCAAAGCTGGTTTAATCGCAATCCATCTATAATGATAAAAATACCAAAGAGTTAAAGGCACTAAGATAAAAGCATAATCCATACGGTTTAAAAAGATAAATGCCATTAAGACAAAAAGTTTTAAAAAAAACTTCTCATCATGGACTTTTTCTAAAAAAACCATGTATAGCATTAACCCAAATAGCAAATAGCTTAAAGAGTTCTCTAACCCTGAAGTGGCATAATCTATAAAGGCATTACAAAAAAACAACACCAAAATCAAATACCCAGCCCATTTTACTCCGCTATCTACAGCATACTTATAGGCAACATATAAAGCACCCAATGTACACACAATACCCATAAGCATTACGGTAAGGTAGTATTCTCCAGTAATACCTGTCACTAAGGCCATCAGAAAAAACCAGGTGACATGCGTAAAAGACTGTACCCTCTCACCATGATTAATGACCATACCTTCGCCAGCATCAAAATTTACCACTTGTGCCAATGAGATCATCGCATCATCACCTATCCATGCGGTATTTAACAGTAAAGCCGTGAAGAGCAATAATATATAAAAAATAGGGCGAGTCAAAATAAACATAATTAAGAGGTTTTCTATACTTTCTAATGAGTGAGATTTTATCTACAAAAAACAATTACCACGTATTTAAATAGACCGTTTGACATATCCGATAACTTGACCTTAACTTACATGCAGTAAGTAAATGAGAATCAAGAAAAAAGTTAATTGGTAAGAAGTTTTTTTCATAAACTGTGCAAATCATAAGTGGTGGATTTGAATCATAAGAATTAAAGCTTTCCTTTGATATAATCGTAATTCGTAATATCGGAGGGTAATAATTGTATGTGCTTTGCCATTAATTGACAAGTTTTACTCTAAATTACCCTTCCTATAAAAAGAGTCTTTGCACATATAATTTACCTTTAGATTAAGGTGGAATAGTATCCGATAAAAATATGTATCTTGCAGTCGGTGAGAGTTCTTGGTATAAAATGGTAAAATTAATGCTTCTTTTGCAGTGTTTGCAATCATCTAATCTTTAGATATACCTTATATTTACTTAATATGTTAAAGAATTCCTTGCCGACTATTGCCGTTATTGGTTGTGGTAGTATGGCTCAAAGTTTATTGAAGACGGCTACGCCATTGGCTGAAAAGTACCAATTTCGTTTTGCAAGTCGTACCTTAGATTCTGCTAAAAAATTAGCCACACCTTTTGATTCCCCTGCTTTTACTGATAATATTGAGGCGGTAGAAGGGGCTGGGCATGTGCTGTTGGCGGTTAAACCTTATATTGCCGAAGCAGTGATTACCGAGCTTGCTGATAAACTATCGCCAAAGTGTCATCTTATTTCGGTGATGGCAGGTATTACGAGCGATGTGTTGCAAGCATGGAGCGGCTGCTCAGCGGTTACCCGAGTGATGCCAAATACTCCGACAGCAATTGGTTATGGTACTTCTGGTGTTTACTATAATGATCAGGTAACACCATTGGAAAAAGCGTTTGTGCAAGAATTACTTGCGACTACTGGGTTGGTAGCAGAATTATCCGATGAAAAACAAATTCATAGTGTTACTGCGATTGCTGGTAGTGGACCTGCTTATTTTTTTGCGTTTATGCAAGCAATGTTACAGGAAGCTAAGAATATGCAAGTCACCGAAGAGGATGCTTTTGAGTTGATTAACCAAACTGCCTTGGGAGCGGCTCAGTTAGCCGTTGAAGCAAGAGAGAACAATTTGAGCTATCAAGAGTTAATTGGTCAAATTGGTAAGAAAGGTAGTGCGACAGCTTGGGCATTGGAGGCTTTTGAACAGGCAGGCTTAAATTCGATTGTGTCGGCAGCAATGCAACGCTGTCATACCAAATCGGAACAATGGGCAGAGCAATTTAGTATTAATGAACCAAATAATAATAAATCATGACTTCAAATATTACCATTACGCTTATTTACTTGGTGTGCCAAGGTGTCGCCTTTTTGTTTTTGTTACGATTTTATATGCGACTTTGTGCGGTGGGGGGCAGTGCAACGTTTGCCAGAGAGATTGCTCGCCTAACCAATGGGGTAACGCGGATTGTAGGAATATTTTTCCCAGCCCCTAAACGCTTTGATTTTCCTGCCTTACTGATTGCTTTTTTGGTTATATTGAGCCAAACGGTAGTAATTTTTTACTTGCAAAGTAGTTTAGTTCCACTTCTTCTCATTTCCTTTCTGTCATTGATTAAACTCAGCAAGTTATTATTGGATATTATCTTTTTCGTGATTTTAATCCGAGTGATTTTGAGTTGGGTTTCACCTTCGGGCGGTAATCAACTGAGTGCTCAGCTAATTGAGCCGATGTCTGATTGGTTCTTAGAGCCAATTAAGCGGTTTATACCCAATGTCGGTATGCTTGATCTCTCCCCACTCGTGGCAATGCTGGCTTTATACGCAATTGAGCATGTTATACTAAATCGGTTAGTGCAGATGCTTTAGAGTTAGAAGTTGGGTTAGGGTTAGATTAGAGGTTCGTTAGAAGTTGGATATTTAGCCCCATATCTAGTTCCATATTTAATCCCACACCACACCATTTTTAGAAGTTGGGTTAGAGGTTCGTTAGAAGTTGGATATTTAATCCCATATTTAGTCCCACACCACCATTGTATGAGACTAAACAACTACCCGTACCCTTTATTTCTTCTTACCAGCCGTAATAGCTTTTCTGGCTATAGCAAGTCGTATTCTTTAAGTTTTCTGTAGAGTCAGGCTTAACCTTGATGTTCCAAACATCAATTGCATCTGTTACCATGGTTGCATTCAACCCGCTAATCTCGCTATTGAAATAATACGTATAGGCGTTGAAATAGGATACCCTTTGTGGGGGGCCACTATGCCATTTCGCAGCTTTGTTACATTCCAACCCACCGTTGACAATATTGATTACGGTACCTAAACGATAAGCAAAAATCGCCTCATCAGTGGTGTCGCCAGAAGCGGCTGGTATGGCTTTACCATCGTTGCGTTGTGGCAAACCTGGATCCTTAGTTGACTTAGAAATATTATACACATTTCCATAAAGCACATCATGAGAAGAAGGCTTCACTCCTTGAGGAGTCATCCAAAACCAGATACCAGAGAGTATAGACAAATCTCCTTTTGTCGCCACATAATCTGGACGTTTAAGTAAGGTGCCTCTTTCGGTGATGATACTAGTCATCAGTCGATTGTCATAAAGCCATGCAGAGAAAGCACCGTAGTTATAATTCCAAGAAAGCTGAATAATACCACGACCATAGTAAGAGCGTTTTGCTACTGGTTTGTATGTAGAAGCAGCGTCCACATAGTTAATAGCCTTGCTCTCCCCATTCTTATCGGTGCTATAACCCACTTCCTCTACCCAATAGAGTCCACCTTTCCAAGCTTTTGTGGTTTTGCTATTTATTACATAATCCTCAATCCAAGGTGATTTTGCCGTACCCCAAGAACCAGAAGTTTCACGTGAGGATTTCGCCCAGAAAACAATAAACTCTTGTGCTTGTTGCTTCATCGTCCCTTCGTTTAAGAATTGTTTGTAACCTTTGGCTTTAGCCCATTTGTTGTATTCTACAACTGCCTTTTTGAAGTTTGCGAGACTAAAAACGTCTGTAGAACCATCTGACTTCGCAAAGGGAGCACGATTGCGAGTGCCTCCTTTCTCATTATAGAGACCTGAGCGTAGTGGAAACATCCAATTCCAATGGGCAGTTGTGACTTTGCGTAAAAAAGCATAGCCAGAAGCAGGTAATCCATCTCCACTCACCACGATTGTGGGGGTGGAAGGTCTAGTCGTTGGTGTTGATGGCTTGACAGGAATCACTGGTGGAACGATAGGAGTCTTGTCAGGAATTGCTGTAGTAGTCGTGCTTGCTGGAATCTTGTCAATAGTAATTGGTGTAGGGTCAACAGTCGTAGTTGCGGTACTCTCGCATTTTGCTTTATCTACTTTCCAAGGGCTTTCCCAATCTTTTTTTCCTGTATTTCCCCCCGTTAATATAGGTGTATTCCCTTTCGTCCAGTATTTAGCTACAAAACAATGGGAAGTATTACTGATACTGTGCTTAACAGCAGCTCCACCTGTGTAGGCAACTGTACTAATCCAATTTTCAATGCTGTCTTTCAATTGCAACGGCTTGCTATCTGAGTCGGTACGCGTGATGAGTTTCCAAGCATTGCTACCCGTAAAAGTAGGTGTATCCCCTTTCGTCCACCAAGAGTTAATAAATACGCCGTGTTTTGCCCCACCAGTAAAACGAACCTTATTTCCTGGCTTAGCATAGGTTTTATCCTTGTCCCATGCAGGAATAGAAGAAGTAGTAGTAGTAGTCTCAGTCGAATCCCCACTAAGAGCTAGTCCCACTTTTTGATGGGATTCAATACGACTCTTGTATTCAGTCACCATACTTGTCAACTGTGCATCAGTTCCCTCAACAGACGCCCCGTAAGGTTTTGCCTCAGCAGCAAAACTAACTGAGGTAGCCTGTGCTGATGCCTTATAGCCAGTTTGTATCTCCACCGCTAAGATTGGTGCCGTTTTGGGTACACCTGCTTCTGGCGTGGGAATACTACTTATTTCACTACTACTTGTTCCACAACCTGAGACTGAGACAGCTAATAAAAGCGTTCCAGCTAGAGCAGAATAAAAACTAAATTTTTTCATTTGATTGTTCTCCATAAATATTGATTTTTCGTAACTACCTTAGGTTTACGAGGTTTGCGAATTAGCTTTTGATGATCTGGTGGATTGACGTGCTGGTCGGCTTGGTCTAGCTTGGTCTGTGCTTCGGGTGGTGCGTTGCGGATTAGCTTTTGATGATCTGGTGGATTGACGTGCTGGTTGACCTGCTCTTGCTCCATCACTACTTCGGGTTCCTCGTTGAAAAGTAGGCTTTGATGACCTCGTTTGCTCGCCTGTTCTTGCTCCATCTCCACTTCGGGTTCCTCGTTGAAAAGTGGGTTTTGATGACCTCGTTTGCTCGCCTGTTCTTGCTCCATCTCCACTTCGGGTTCCTCGTTGAAAAGTGGGTTTTGACGACCTCGTTTGCTCACCTGTTCTTGCTCCATCACCACTTCGGGTTCCTCGTTGAAAAGCAGGTTTTGACGACCTCGTTTGATCGCCTGTTCTTGTTCCATCACCACTTCGGATTCCTCGTTGAAAAGTGGGTTTTGATGACCTCGTTTGATCGCCTGTTCTTGTTCCATCACCACTTCGGGTTCCTCGTTGAAAAGTAGGCTTTGACGACCTCGTTTGATCGCCTGTTCTTGCTCCATCACCACTTCGGATTCCTCGTTGAAAAGTGGGTTTTGACGACCTCGTTTGCTCGCCTGTTCTTGTTCCATCACCACTTCGGATTCCTCGTTGAAAAGTGGATTTTGACGACCTGCCAGATTGGCTTGTGGATCGACTTGCGGGTCGGCTTGTTCTACTTCCTTCGGCACTTCGGGTTGCTTGATATGGTGTTGAATTTGTTGATACAGTAGATCCTGTTATCCCTGTTGTGCGTGTCTCTTGGGCTTCCTGTATTTCCTTTGCTTCTCGTGCTTTGCGTGTTTGTTTTTGTGGCAGGTTGGCAGGTGGTTTGGTAAGGTATCGCCATTGACCACGCTTTAGGTTAGAAGGTAGTTGAATATCCGCATATTGAATGCGCATGAGGCGACTTACTTCATGCTCAACTGCTGCAAACAATCGTCTAACTTCACGATATTGACCTTCGGTTAAAGTTACCTTATACCAATGATTGGTTGCCTCACCACCTTCATACTCAATTGATTTAAAACATCTTTCATCATCATCAATAAGTACGCCTTGGGTTAGTTGGCGAAGGTGTTGCTGGCTTAGCATACCACGCACTCGCACCATATAAACACGGGTGACCTGATTTGATGGGTGCATTAAATAGTTAGCAAATTCACCATTATTGGTAAATAGTAAAATACCTTGAGTATTAATATCTAACCGTCCAACACTAATCCAACGCCCGTGGCTTGGTCTTGGTAATTTGTTAAAAACCGTTGGGCGTCTTTCAGGGTCTCGACGAGTCGTAACCTCGCCTTCTGGTTTATGATAAATTAGCCATTCTGTTTGATAACGAGATTTCTCATGGCGTACCCGTTTGCCATCCACCTCAATACGATCTTTAGCGTTCACGCGAAGACCTAAAGGGGCAATTTTACCGTTTACCCTTATGCGACCTTCTTGTATCCAAAGTTCTAAGCGGCGACGTGAACCTAAACCGCAATCGGCTAAGTATTTATGTAGTTTAATTGAAGAATTCATAAAATATTTGATACTGTTTGGAATGTTTAGTCTGATAGACTCATCATAAAAATAGACCTATCAATAACCGTGTGATTCCATAAATCCAAGGTAACAGTAATTGAAAAACGCCGAGAAACATGAGGACTAATAAAATAATAAACCCGTACCGCTCGAATAACCCATATTGATAAGCGAGCTGTCTTGGTAGGAAGTTTGAAACAATACGACTACCATCTAAAGGTGGTATTGGCAATAGATTAAACACCATCAGTAGCACATTAATCAATACGCCTGCCTCACCCATCAATCGTAGTAATGACATCATATCGCCACCAAATTCTTGATAATCCGACTGCCCATTATAACCAAAAGCAAACACCATTGCCCATAACAATGCCATCACTAAGTTAGACAAAGGACCTGCAATGGCAATGATTGCCATATCGCGTTTAGGTCGTTCTAAATTATTAAGGTTTATCGGTACGGGCTTCGCCCAGCCGAATAAGAAACCACTGGTAAAAATCAGAATGGTAGGCAAAATCACGGTTCCGATCCAGTCAATATGTTTAAGTGGGTTGATGGTTAATCTTCCCTCCAATTTTGCAGTATTATCTCCCAACTTATAAGCAACAAAACCATGAGCAAACTCATGTAAAGTAATTGCAAATAATAAAGGAAGAATCCAAACGGCAAATTTTTGAACCAGTGTAAGTTCCATGAGAAAATAGAGTGAAATAGTGTTTGAGAGTAAAGATACTTTTGATAGGTTTAACCTATTAAAGTATCTAAAAGTGTTATGACTACTTGAGTCGTCTTATCAAACGAAATGATCAGAGTTTAAAAGAAGTGTTTAAATTATACTCTTCATACTTAATAATCCTCTATGGGTACCTTTGTAATAACCATGTTTTTTAGTAACTACTCCATGTAGAGAATGTAAATTTTTAACCACAGATGAACACGAATGAACGCAGATTTAATGAAGTTGTTATCTGTGTTTATCTGCATGTATCTGTGGTTTATTAATGTAGAGGTAACTACTCAGGTACTCGCATCCATCTCACTCTCACGTAAACACAGGCAAAGAAGTGAAGAAAAAAAGCAAAAACTTGCGATAAACGACTGGTTCCCATCGTGTACAGACACCCCACCACATGGGTAACACCTGTGAAGGCACATGGATTACACTTTTTAATCAAAAAGGTGATAAAATATTCCCAGAATTTCCCATCTCTCCATTGCCTCCAAAAGACGTTTTGGCAAAACGTCTCTACGTAAGATACTGAAATATGAGGATTTTCTTGTCAATATCTATAACCTCAGCAGTTGCATTACATTTTCAACTTTCACTTTTCAATTAATCAGCAAAGCGTCTCCACGTAAGATGTTGAAATATGAAGATTTTCTTGTTAATGTCTTCAGCCTGAGTAGTTACGGTTATTTTAGGAAGTAGGCGAGTGCTTCAACTGGGTGGTAGATGGGGTGGGGGTATTGGGGGTGAGTGGGTTTTAGTCCGAGGGTGATTTGTTGGCGGCAGGAGACGCCGCTGGCGACTATTAGGGTGTTGGTTGTGGCAGTCGTTGTGGAGGACGATTGATTGGTGCTGCTGTCTTTGGTGGCGGTTTGTGGTGTACTTTGTGATGTATCTCGTAATGCATCTTGTAACGCGGTGCGGATTTGGGGAAGTAGGCTTAGCTCTGCCATTTGTTGGGAGATTTCACGGTTTTCTTGTTGGTAGCCGAAGTAGCCTGCCATGCCACAGCAGGAGCTTTCGATTAGGTGGATGTCTATGTGGTTGTCCAAGTGGCTGTTGGTGTTGGTAAGCCATTTTAGGAGTTCAACACTGCTGTTGGTGAGTTGGTTGGCTTTTTGATGGCAGTGTACGTGTAGGTAAATATCGTTGATTTGTGCTAATTTTTGTGGGTCTAAGTGTTCTGTGAATTGGTGCTGGTTGATGTGTTTGGTGAGGTAGTCATCAATAATCATGATGCTATTTGCGTATTCTTCGGTCCAATCTAAGTTGAGTTTTAGTGCTTCGTTGCGAAAGGTGAGGATGCAGGAGGGTTCTAAGCCAACGATAATATTTCCTTGATCAATAATTTTTTTGAAGTAGTCAATGGTTTGCTGGATTTTTTGTTTGGCAATATCAATTTTGCCATTGACGAGCCAAGTGCGTCCACAACAGAGCGGTGATGAGCAGGATGATTTGGCAGAGTTGGATGGGGCGGATGACGTGGATGAAGAATTTATATTTTGCCAGTCATCGCAAAACTTGACTTGGATGTTAAGCGTTTGCAGTAGTTTGACGGTGCTGTTAATGAGTGAGTGGTTGAAGTACCGACTGAAAGTGTCAATGAAGAGTACGACTTGTTTGCTGGGTTGTTGCTGAGACTGTTGCTGAGTTGCTGGTTGTGATCGCCAGTGTGACTGTCCTTGCGATTGCCATTGAGGGAATGGCACATCGCTACTAAAGCCAAGCCATTTTTTAAAGATTTGACTGATGGGGGTAAGTTTTTCAAAAGTGTTGAGTAGTGGGGCACATTTTGCGGCATAGGGGGCATAGGTGGGTAGCCAGCAGATGAGCCAATCACGCCAAGAGAGTCCGTGTTGATTGACGTATTTTGCTGTGATTTCATTTTTCATGCTGGCAATGTCAATGTTCATGGGGCATTCACTCATACAGGCTTTGCAACCAACGCAGGTTTTTAGGGTGGCTTGCATTTGCGGACTGGTGAGGACTTGGTCTATTGATTGATGTTGGCTGAGTTGTCCTGAGATGGCGAGTCTTAGTGTGGTGGCTCGTCCACGAACGCTGTCGCGTTCATCGCCAGTTATTCGGTAGGAGGGGCACATGACGCCAGTACGTTGTTTTAGGCAGGCACCGTTGGAGTTGCACATTTCAATAGCACCTTGCATGCCACTACCTTGACCGTGCCAGTCTGACCAATCAAAATGGCTGTCAAAGGGTGGGACTTGGTAGTTGCTGTGGTATCGCATTATCGTTTGGTCGTCCATTTTGGGGGCGTTGATAAGGCGGTTGGGGTTGAGGAGGTTGTCGGCATCAAAGAGTTGTTTGACTTGTTGGAGTTGTTGATACATTTGACTGCCGAGTAGTTGTTCGGTAAATTCGGCACGAACGATGCCGTCTCCGTGTTCGCCAGAGTGCGATCCTTGATATTGACGTACGAGGTCAACGGTTTCTTCGGCAACGGCTCGCATTTGTTTGATGCCAATTTCGTTGTAGAGGTTGATGACGGGGCGAATGTGTAGAGTGCCTACGGAGGCGTGTCCGTAGAAGACACCTTCAATGGCGTGGCGGCGAAAGATGGTGGTTAGTTTTTCGGTGTAGTCGGCGAGGTGTTCAACTTTAACGCTGCAATCTTCAATGAAGGCGATGGGCTTTTGTTGGGTTTTCATGGACATCATGATGTTTAACCCTTGAGAGCGTAGGTTCCAGATTTGTTGTTGTAGGTTGGTGTCGGTGATGCTGATGATACCGCCCCAGTGTTGTTGGTTTTTCCAAGCGATGTTGTGCTCGGCGAGGAGGTCGTTGAGTTGTGATATTTTGTGTTGGTTTGCTTGGCTGGGTTGGTTGGATTGACTGAGATTTGATTGGTTGAATTGTGAGTGTTCAAGGTTTGATTCAAGATTAAGTTCAAGGTTGGGTTCGTTAAGAAATTCAACGATGAGTAGTACCTTGGGGTCGCCACTGATGAATTGTTTGAGTAAGGGGCGGAACATGGGCATGGATCGGGCAAGTTGAATCATGTGATGGTCAACGAGTTCAATCGCACTGGGTTGCAGTTGGTTAATGTACTGCACCATGTTCATGGCAAGGGAGAAGTCTTTGAAGTGTACGATGGCGAGGATTTTATCGGTGGGTAGGGGTTGTAGTTTTAGGGTGATGTCTTTGAAGAGTGCAAGAGTGCCTTCACTACCGATGAGTATTTTGGCGAGGTTGTGGTGGTTGTCGCCTAACTGGGTGGTGAGCGAGAGTAGGTTGTA
>JAXGGS010183413.1:0-16955 GCA_035585475.1 Armandia brevis
AGGTGACACCTGGCGACTGAATCAATAACAGCAGCCCACTCCAGTGAAACACGGGTCGGGTCACCCTTGTTTGAAGAAGGACGCATGTTAAGGCGCCCCATTCAGCATGAGAAAATTCGGTTAGGAATTTCCAGTATTTTAAGAGATAAACCAGACAAAATTATTTTGTACACAAGTGGGCCAAACGACCCAGGGCCTGTCTAAGAATGCTGCGGAAAATTTCAATCATATTCTACTAGTGAATCTTTTGACTAATTGACCAACCAACCTTTCAAGGCATTATATGTTTTTTTAAACAAAATTGATGTTGCCATTTTTGTTACAGGAATATCCTGACCTATCGGTATTTTAAAGTTGTAGAAAAGAGGATAGTCCTGTTTTGCATTGCCCGATAACATCAAATGTCCCTATGAAATTGTGCAATTGATTTATTTTACTTCAATTGGAGTAAATGAGTTAGTCTTTTACTGCCCTGAAGCCTCTAAAATTTAAGGTTTAACATTGATCGTCATAAATCACTCCGGCTACAGACGAGAGAGATGCGTCTACTGGCACTTTTCATACCCGTCACCTCTTACATTATGCTGATATTTAACAGGTCAGATGCGGATTGCGGGAAGGAAAGAAATATAACGATCAGAGATCTAAGCAATCGAAAGTACACTAGCATACCGGCGGACATAGAGCTGCCAGAGTGTATACTTGTTTTGGGTTTCAACGGCAATAAACTGAACACTAGAGGTTTCAATCTTCTACAGTTTACATCACTGGTATCTCTTCAACTAGACGACAACTCGCTGACTCACCTTGAACCATCGGCTTTCAGAAATGCCAAACTTTCATATCTGACTTTAAAAAATAATAAATTTGAATGTATCCCTAATTTAAGATACCTCCGTTTATCCCTTGGCCGACTTAGAGTACCACAGAATCTCCTTCACATGTGCACTGCAGATATAGAATACAGCACTGACTTTGTGAAATTATATCACATTGACTTGAGCAAGAACAAACTGAACATTTTGCCGCGTATGATCATGAGATCACCGAAACTCCAACAATTAAATTTGAGAGTAAACAGATTCAGTACAATTGATAAGTTGCATCATCTGTTCCATATTTCAGCTTTTACTATTATGTTGAGTGATAATCCCATGATGTGTGATTGTAACGCAGTGTGGCTTAGCATATTACCAACCAGATTTAGGTGTGGCACAAATGGACCTTTCCAAGGCAAAATGCTGCATCAGATAAGTATTCTTCAGTTAAAGGAAACTTGTCAAACCGGCGTAGGGGATGCGGGTAATTGGTATTATGTATCCGTCTATACTTGATCGTATGCATATAAAAATCAATAGCAACATTCTACGTTAATGAATGGCTATAACCATTGCTATGATCTTCTTCAGGAAATCTGACATCCAGTGTATTTCCAAAATCAACAATGTTGTCATGGTCATCAACATCCCCGATTATAGAAACATTAATGGAAATCAGTTCAAATATGTTCAACATATCAGCTGGCAAAGACTGTGCCAATTTTGGGTCTACTCTTGTAAATCAGACGATTGTCGTACAGGTGATGACATTGTACATACTATTCACTTCTGGTTAGATTTGGCACTTGTAAACTCTCTTTTATCAGGAGTGAGTACATCATTGCGGATATAATTAAAATCATACAATATGCAAGATTTTATTTGTGTGTCCTGTGTAATACCAGTGAAGTAGGGTAGTTAGCACAGATCTAGATAAGCTCTATTCGGACAGCATTGGTGCGTAATGAAATTGTAACAAAATAACTGACAAACTGTATTTATTTCATCATACCAAACAAGAGAACATCTCTGCAAAAGTAATAATATATGAAGTCGAATATCTGACAAAGAAAACAAATTTGCAAATGCTGCTCATGTACACTTCTGAAATGATATCACTCACAGACCAATTACATCGCACCTAAAGCCTACATCTGTGACGTCTTATAATAGATGCAAACAACAAGTTTTCAGTTGTATATAAGGCTTTGTACAATGTGTTTAGTCCTTTAACTTGAGAATATATACACATCCTAAAATGGCCGAACACATATTTACTGACTAAGTGACATTTATTACCAACTGTCTGTGATTTACATTGTTGGAATTGGGGTACTTCTTCCTAAAGAAAGGAGTAGTATGTTTCGCATATCAGGCACAATGATTGATCAACAAAACACCTACGTGTCACTTCTGGTAAGGATGGTTTGAATACACATGAGAAACCATATCATTACTTTACCCAGATATGATTAAAACCTGTAAGATATAACACATGAATATGAAAGAATGTTTTACTTCAGAATCATGTAGGTCTTGATATAAAACCCTAAAGTCTTCGTTAGGAGAAACCCGTTATATCCTACATACTTAAGCTTGTTGGACTAAATTCATAATTTGCTTTTTATCATATATTGTATTGATATTCCTAAATAAATAAAAGGATATTTGGTCGCCATTAATTTACGAGTGTGGAAACAAACTGAACTCTAGCTGATTTTTACCTTAACCAACCAATGGTCCCTGACCTCGACAACCACGCTCAGTCTTCTCACTTTAAATGACCTCACACATGTCTGAAATGCAGCAGGTGTGATTTAATATCATAATAACCTGTTACGTTCTTCTTATAATTGTGACTGTGGTAAGGTGATAGTGTTGGAGAGTGAGAGAAACCTACCTGGAATGTTTATTTGACCTTGATAAAAGCATAAAAAGATGATTGCCAATATTACCCCATTTAATAAAACACATTCATGCAAACAGGCACTAAAAAGTGACAGTGTTAGGTTTGACCTTGAGATTTGACCTAGAATACAACACTCAAGGTCGTTGAAAATAAGACAATCTGATTGTCCATTGAAAAGAGTTTACCTTAAGATATATAACTGACACTTAATTTGGTGACAAACGTATACATGTAAATTAATAAAACCTTTTTCATATTTGATGGAATATTTTACAAGAGGATCTCTATGCCAAATATATCATATGTTGACCTCTAATTCTAAATTATCTGAATATTCAAGGTCATGGGTATATAAGTAAATAAAAAGTGCTTCTAGCAATCTGGAAAAAATAAATAAATTTAGGAGCTTTATCAAGAGGTGAAAATTATAATTTGACCTTGAATTGACCTTCACCTTGATTGTAGAGGATATTTATTTCCCTATCATTCAACTCAAACGCCCTGATTAGGCAGGTACAAGGAAATTCAGATCATTCAAAATAAAAATTCTCAAGTTATGAGGATAATTGATATCTGAATATTACTCATATTGACTCTTAGGAGCTTATGTTTATGCTCCTTTACGAACGTTATGCTGGTCGTGCGGAATAAAGATATACAGCCATGCAGATTTGTATCCAGCTTTCTTTGGCTTCAATGTAAGCAATACATATATATATCGACTATACCTTTTTGAGGACAACATTTAAAAAAAAAGGTCATTTGGCCTCTCAACTATATGTCTATTGTTGAAGCAGTTTTTTTTTATTCATAAATCCGACGGGGATAGTGATGAGTACATTTTTTTCTGGCGGGAGATATTGCATATAATATGATAAGTAGCATGTGATTATTTAAGTAGATGTAGTTCTCTGTAACGTTTAACCCCCGAGACATCAGCTACAACACCCTGCGCCATGTATACCCTAACTCCGAGGCCCACACTACGTCACCCCTTCCATGTAACTCTACTAAACCTCAATAATTAACCTTAAAGATGAAAATGCTATATCTGATATAGTGAAATGTACGGATCCACTATTGATGGCAACATTAGTATGGCACTCAGAAGATGCTCAAATGCATGGGACAAATTAACTTGAGTCTGAGTAACCATAACTAAAAGAACACATAAATTAGGCACAAGTGAGGTAAAACACCTGATCAACATCCTTAATCCAGTAGATACCCCATGTCTCGATGCAGTTGATGTCATTTGAGCACCTAATCCCAACATAATAGATTGATATTTAGTGATCGTAAAAAGCACTTGAAATGTACAGCAGATTGCAAAAACATTCAGCATCAGACTGATAAGTACGACACAAAATGTGTTTGTCTGTACTGCTGAGTCACCATTTTGTAAAATAAACATGCATGAAGCTGGCATATCAGGAAATTGGCCGTGCTGAAGATAAGACAATAATGATGGAGTTGCAATCAGCAAAAAACTAATCGTTATCAATACTAGAAGGAAAATTCCACCACTTTGTGGGTTTTTTCTAAATGTTTGTTTCGCAAGGCATAAGTAGGAATATGATGAAGCAGCTTTTATTGCAGATACCATGGCTTGAAAGCTTAAATGAGATGACCCAGCTAGTACACAAGATATGTGAACGAATGAGCCGTTTGTTTGGACAGTGTGAGGACCCCATGGGATATGTCTTAGACTGATAAACAAAGTACATAAGCCGGATAAAGCATGAACAGTCAACAAGAGAGTAATGTGAGACATACTGTTAGAGCCAATCAATGAACGCCAGGAGAGGTTACATTTGTGCATCAAAATACACATTAGAGTGATGTTGTTAATAAATATAAAACCACTAACAATAGCATTTGTATTTAGGAATGTATATCTCCGACGATGGCAAACAGATGGATTGGAATTCAGTTGTCCTGGACATCTAAAAATTGTTGGCCAGCAACAGAGATATGGAAGATCGGTAAAGAATTGTACAGTTACTTCTTTGTCAATGAATATTTGCTCAACATCATTACCATAAAAAAAGATTTCAATATTAGAAAATATGGTGAAAAGACTAACATTTAAAACGCATAATTTGTTCTTAGAAAGATCAATTGTTTCCACATTTGAAAACTTGTAATTGTTGATTGGAACTTTGATTTGAGAAATCAAAAGTCCAGAAAGGTTCAATACTGTCAATGAATCTAAACCTTCAATGCCCAGCCATACTACTGAAATGGGATTTCCTTGGACATTTAAATAAGTCAATCGCTTTAAGCCACAAAAACTCCCTTGTTCCAAAGTCTGTATATAGTTGTTAGATAAGTCAAGTAATTCCAAATTGATATAAAGTTGAAACCCTTTCGAAGGTACATCCTTTAAGTGATTGTAAGAGACATTAAGTTCCTTTAAGGTATGGATTTCCACAATTCTCTTTAGATTATGTAGAGAGGAGTGGATTGACAATGTAAAATGACCTTTTATTTTGATCTGAATATCAGTATTAATTATATTACACTTTATGATATTTCCTAAGCAGCTGCAACCTTCAGGACAGTAACATTTGCTTTCATCGTCACCTTCTGGACAGTCCATCTGTCCATTGCAGTAGAGAGCATGTGGTAAACAAGCTCCACCTCTACAATGAAACATCCCAATACAGCTTAAAGGAGACGAGTAGTCACATCGCAATTCATCATCACCTTCAGGACAGTCTGAGACTCCATCACATATGCTGGTGCTTGACACACAGTAGGAATATCTGCATTTAAATCTTAAAGGACAAATAATCTCTGCACAATTCCTTAGATGAGAACCTGTTTTGCAATGTTTCAGCTCTCCTTTGGCGTCCAGCTCAAACGTGCAAAGAACAGAAAAAGGAAAACATGGAGGGGCATTTGAATTGCAGCCTAGGTACAAAGGTAATCTACATATAGTTAGTTTGTTTTGTTCTTGTAGTTCCTGTGTATTTTGGGGTAGCATTGATATCTGATCTGGACAATTGTGTTCATCCCAACCATCTGAGCAATCATATATCTTATTGCATACCATGTTCCAGTGGATGAAATATCCATCAGAACAAGGGTAGCAACCCCAGTAAGTTTCACAAATCCGAGAGGAATTCCTCAAATCTGACAATATAAAGTTCAGAACTTCATCTGAAGAGTCAGCACAATCATTTACACCATCAAATACATAGGTGCTGCTTATCACTTCTTCATTTTTACACATGAATTGGGTCGTGATATTGATTCCATTTCCCATGGTATGACGTTTGTAAAAGTGAAGTGTTAAGGTAGACACATTTGTAAATACATTCAATGAATATGTTGAATTAAGTTGACAATTCCTTAAAATGACATTGTGAAAGTTGAATTTTTCAACCAAAGCTTTCTGACACAGTTTTGTTTCTGTCAATGGTGAATATAGCTGCCTGCTGGTAAAGCATCTATCATTAAACATGAAATCTCCATTTTGACATTGCTTCTCAGACTGGTGTACCTTGTTTTGGCTCATTGTTATTGGGGATTCAGTTTTCAATTCATTCTCAACAATATAAGCACACACCTCTAGAGATTTATGATGCCTGAATGTTTGATTGATCAACATGCCACATAGTTTGTCTACTAAATATTTTATCTGCCTTGTTTCATGTGTGTAAATAACACGTTTTGGTTTGTGGTTTACATCAGTGAACATCTGTCCATTACATTGTATGTTAATTGGCTCTGCATTGGCCTTTATTTTACAGTGGTTTCTCATAATATTGTACATTTCTGAGTGCTTATCATCCATTCCTGTTGCTGTATAATAATTAAAGTCCAATTCTACAATAACCTTTCTTTGCATGATCTGCAAATAAATTAGACTTATATTAACATTTTCTTCAATCTGATGTGACTTAAATGGGTTCACAATTAGTTATATTTATAGCACTGATAGGCAATTGAAGAGGAAGGGTCATAAAGTTATGTCTCGAAAA
This sequence comes from Armandia brevis, assembly GCA_035585475.1. Classification (NCBI taxonomy): domain Eukaryota; kingdom Metazoa; phylum Annelida; class Polychaeta; family Opheliidae; genus Armandia; species Armandia brevis. The sequence goes on from JAXGGS010183413.1 coordinate 6,717, forward strand.
TAACCTTCCTGTAGGCAAGGAGGTGATGTTGCAGTAAAATATTGTGTGCAACTATATTGAATTTCAACCCATCAAACAAATACTATCATAAGCTGTTGAAGCTGCCAATATTTCATGGCATTAAAGTTCTGCATTTAAGCATCATCATTGCTGTCACAAACTATACTGGAAACTTGAATCGCAGCCTACCATACTTCAATTGTCTCATACACTTGAGCCACCATTTAACTTAAACCTTAAATTACTATACCTGAGTATCTGCTTTCTTTCTTCTCTGGCAAAGCACTTGGGACAGCTGATATTTTTTCTGACACTCCACAGCAATCCATTCTAATTTTCCACTACTTGGGCTGATAACTGCTGCAGCACAATCTTTCTTTATCTGTGGTTGAATCATGTTCATTGATACGACCACTTGTTCCCATGTATTTTGCTTCATCATCTTTGATAATTCCACACCAGCTTTTTCAAATTTGCTCACCATCTCCTTGGCTATAGATATATTTAGTTTTGATAGTCTAAAGGTAGGAAGAGCTATCCTACCTTGGCTGACTTGAAATGCTTCTCTTGTGTGACCCATTGTATATATTAGATGATCCTGAGTATAAGCTTGTTGCCTTTGCTCATAAGAGAAGAGAGAGTCTTGCCTTTGGAGTTGTATCCAACGCCTGACTCGAGCTGAACTGTTATCTGACCACTTAAGCTAAAAACGTTATGGGCAACTTATATTATGGGCTCTACATTGTATAAGCTTCTCAGTTGCACATTTAGTTACCTTATCATTGAATATTTGGTCAATTGAGATTAAATACCATGATTTGCATATTTAAATAATCGGTACAGTTATAAATACTCTACTCTGCGTTTCTCAAGTTACAAAGTAGTTTGAAAACAAATTTAAGTTCAACCAAATAACATCAATCAAAATCTATAGGGTAAGATAATGATGAGCTTTCTTCCCTCCTCACGATTTTTGTAGAATTGAATGCTAAATTGCCGATGCCATAAGGGGATTACATCAGAACAATTCTTGTTATGGGCAATGTTTATAATTCTAACTTTTCTTTTATTGACAACCAACCCTTAAACTGTATTGATATTTTGAAATGACCCACATCTTGACAACAATGACATAGTTAAGGCAAATGAAATATGCGCTTACCGATGGTGTGTTTAGTCCGATGAAGAACATACAAACAGGGTCAAAATGACGACAGCGCTGATAGGTACGGTAGAGATCAGAGTTTCTGACAGATCGAAATAATAACTTAAGCAAATCATTATTGTCATGATCACTTTTTATGGTTGGCAATGTAGCATTTAAGGTTTTGCACATCCGAAAAGCCTCTTTCCAACTCAGTATAAGAGATCCAGAAATCAAATAATGAGTTTCCAAGTTGGAGAATTCTGGGCAACTGAATAAATGGCCTCTCTCAGCAGTTTCAGCTATTTGGCAAACCTGGTTATTTGACAATCTTTTTACGTGGAACCCATTTATTGGACTCTCTGGATTAATTTTCACTTTCATGTGACACACACTTCTGTTTCTAACAACAACATTTGCTAACTGTACTTTTAGCTGTGATTGTTCTGCTATCATCGTACTATATATCACAGCAGATGATTTTTGTCTACTGAGATGATAATGAAAAACATGAACTTTTGTGGAGAACCATGGTGAAAGTGTTTTTACCATATATGATAAAATTATGTCATCAGCTTGGCATTGGAAATAATCAATATGCAATGCTACCAAATATCTACTTGCAACATACACATTTGTTGCATTGATGATGGCGCGAAAGACGTATTGTTCAAATTGAAAGGTCCTAGCTTCACCTGAAATAAAATCATATAAATAAAGAGTCAATGTATAATATTATAGAGGCATTTTTGTTGAGATGTAGGCCTTAGGAGCCTTGTAAACTTTGGGTCAACCAACCTGTGCTGTTTTTAACAATATATATGGCCTTTGCAAGGGATGATTCAGGAACTTGGTAATGTATTTTACACTCACTGCATTCCTTGTGTGCACAGTGTAAAGAAAATTCATTATTTTGAAGGATATAACTACCATCGGGATATGACAGTTCATTTAAGCAAGTCTGCATTGTCAATCTTAATCTCAAGTAAATGAGCGATTTGTTTAATTTATACGACCATCTATCAACCCCTGTAATTTGTTTTAAATTACTATTTTGTAAGTAAGAGATATCATCAGAATGCTCAATGTACTGTAGGATTTCATATGTATATGATTCTCTTCCTTGGAAATCAAACTGGCAGTAAGTAGGTATAGTTCCTTCTATATTAGTAAATCTTTGTACCACCACACAGGTATCATCTGATTGTAGTATGATATTATATCTAGCATATATGTCGTAATAGTGAAATGTTCTTGATTTCAATCCTAATCTACGACTACCCCTGGAACAATCTTGCGTGTTAAATTTGGTATCAAGGCATATGCCTCTGCTGAGCTGGATGTCTTGGAGATGTCCATAGAATTCAATCTGATCCCCAAATGAAACTATCTTTGGTGGTTCACAATTAATATTGATAGCGATACAAGGACCATGAGATATGGTTGCAGACATAAAATCAGTGTAATCCGTTTCATATAAGTGATAGCTGTAGAATATAATCATTAATATACTACGAACGTTGTACATCCCTTCTTCACCATGGATTTTTGAAAAGGGTAGTTTTAATTCATCGCTTGACATATCTATGTAATGATTGCAGAATATAAACGGTGGTGTCGAATCTGTGTGTGGAAAAATATTTCCCGATGACGCCAAAATAACACCTCCATAATCACAATTTTCTGTGTTCATTCCATGAAAATTAATCTGATTAAGCACGACGAGTGGATACAAATTTTTAGGACTCATGACCACCAATCTACATATTGTAAAGTGTGCAAGATATACACATTTGCTGTTGGGCAATGTTACATTGATTGGTACCATATCGGTTGTTATTCGGTTCCCAGGGTCCTTGTAAAAAACCAAGATAAGAGAAATGTTAAACAAATGTGTACACATCTTGTGACCACAGCTCAGCAGAAGGCTAACCTTCCTTCCAGAAGAAAGCTGAAAAACGACATTTCCTTGTGTATGCCTGACTATTTTCTTCATGAGTCTAGGATAAAGTGTATTTGGACCATCATAAGCATAACATTCAATGTTATTGGCAACATTCATAAGTAATTTAAGTCTGCTGGCCCACGTTGCTGATAAATAGTAAGCAATATTATTAGAATGTATTTGCCCTGGATAAAATAATGGAAATCTACTGTAAATCAGCATATCTGTCGTAACATTTGGTATAAAGAAGATGTCATAAGTTACATCCCTACAATTGACAGTTTTACAGCGTACATTTCTAAGTGTAGAGCTAATATTTACATCCTTAAAATTGATCGGCTTACTCTTATAAGTAATCACATTCCAAGACTTGATTTCCAAAATTTGAAATGTTACATAAAACAGGCCAGTCCTTATTGTTGATTGTTTAAACAAAATTGTGAGACGACGCATTCTGCCTAAAAAACTACATTCTTTCAATTTTCCACAAATCGTTTGCTGCTTTTGTTTCTCTCCATATATCTCGATGGCTTCTCTCTGACAATTCGCATAAGAATATAGCAGGTCTACATGGTGAAATGTAAGATTAAATGACATTCCTAATCCAGCACCTAATTCCAGGGCTCCCTGGTCTATAAAATGCTGTGATGTTAATCCTCCACATACTACTGTGAGTGTATGATTTTTTGCCTGTTTGCCTCTCAGATAATGAGCACCCACCATCTTACACAAATCTAGTGCTTTTTGTACACCAACATGTGTCTTCTTCAAACCTTGTATAAGACTCTCAGATTTGATAAACCATCTTGATTCAATCAATTTAATCATATGTGTTTTCCATTTTTCTAATGATAAGACACCAAGGCATAATACCAATGTGCTTATAAGAATGTACAGTTTCATGGTTAACTCAAAGAATAACCTGTTCGTTCTAACGTCCCTAAAATATGAAGAATGTGTCAGGAGCAGTTGTATTATGTCAGACTTTTTTTATTCCACTTTGAATCGTAGCAAATTGTAGTTTAAATAAGCACACCTATATTAATGATTATTCAGAGGAATATGAATGCAAAATTAATTCTAGCATACTGTCTACACCAGACCCTTATAATGTAAGGTAAATTAGATTAAATCTCGAGGGTATTAAACTATGAAACAATTTCAAAGATTGCTAGAAAACTTTTTTTGATTAACTCCGAGCTTGAAACACCGGCTAAGTAAGGCATTTTTTAGAAAATCTATATTACTAGGAGTAATTGCTAAACTGTATTTAACCCTTAACTTAGGTTGTTAACCCTCATCCTGGGTTGAGGGGAGGTTTGCCAGTCATCATTAATAACCAACGTTTTGAGATATTGTTTGCAAACATATGAGACAATTTTGTGAGATATACAATACATTTTTTTAAATAGAAAACACAGAAACCCATTACCTTTACTAGGTATGCCATTGTGGGACATGTAAACAAAGATTTGAAATCAAAAGATTTCAGCTATAATTTTAAACAGACATATTTGGTTATGAATGGGTAAATTTTTTGACAACAATACCTTTTTTGTCTGCTGTTTTGTCTGCCATCATTATTTTTGGAAATTTAAGGGATTTTGAGGGATATGTTCTGCCTGAAATGAAATAAAATTCAAGACCCTATAAAAATTCCCTACTCACGATATTCCATAAAATATGATTTTTGGAAATTCATATTTGTTTGAAATCCTTGAAATATTTTGTAAACATCATTTTTTATGAAAAACCTTTTTGATACTGCTACCAAGACCTTTATTGATAGCCCATCGGCATCTAGTTTGCTTTAGCTAATTAAAATTGCCTTCCCTCATAAGTAGTAGATTTTCAGCATCCACTACTTCCATGTGCAATTGATAAATCAATTACATATAAAGTAGTGGTATATTCTTAGTACATGTTCTTTTAATGTTTTTTTTTATGTTTTTGGCCAAGCAAGCGGTCACATTTTGGATATGTTTTTTTAATTGGAGTCTTAGTTCCTCAAGCCTGTTTTTGTGGTTGTGGTGGGCTGGTTTTTACTTAATAATTTTTACTTTTTTTGATTAGCACAGTAGGGCAGTTTTTGTCGGTGATTTTCCTGAAACAAATTTGGGATGCGGCAGTTTTATAAGTAGTACGGTGCGGAGGGGCTTTTCATGAAAATATTGGGTGCTTTTGTGCCGGGGTGCGGCTTCTTTTTTATTTCACCCAAAAGAAGAGTGCTCAGGCATTTATGATAATAGGTTGTGCGGCAAATGAGAAGGAGGGTGCGGCAGGTCCAGTTTTTTTATATTTTTATATAGAAATAAAAGAGGGGGAGGTTTCGTGGGGTCTCAGGCCCATGTGTGCGGGACTGAGACCCTATTTTATAAATTTACCCAGCCTGATATATATATATCAGATCAAAACTGTTCAAAAAACGTATTTTCTTAAGCTTTTATTTTGCTTGAGATTGAGGTGTGGACAGTAGGTTTTTTATTATGATTTTTTCGCCAGCGACAGTGCGTCATTTTTTCTCAATAATGAAACAGGGGGTCCTTTTTTTCTCGAAAAGTAGGGTGCGGGGGCTTTTTTCAAAAAATTTCGGCGTTTTTTGCTGGAAATCGGGGGTGCGGTAGCTTAGAAGGAGGGTGCAGCAGGTACGTTGTTTTTTTCATTCTGAAAAAGAGGGTGCGGCAGGTGCGTTTTTTTAGGTGTTTTAATCCAAATAAAAAGGGGGATGCGGTTGGTTCTCAGCCCCCCCCTGGCATTTTTGCAGGACTAGGGGTGCTAAATAATTATTTGCATCCCTTCATGCAAATTTGCCTTTTGCACAGGGAAGGCAATATTGTATGTCACATTTCTATTTACATCAATATTTAGGATATCTAGGCTTCACCTATGATTAAATCAAGAATTTATTAAATTTATCGCTTGAAGCATGTTTGGCAATTCAATTACAATTTTCCAATTTGTAATATATTTATTCACCGTGTCCTTATGACCAAGTACAAGGTAGTTTAATATACGTCGTACATAACAGAAGAAAATATGACGGATATACGGTGAATAAATAATGATATAGTATGAAATGGTTTTGTGATAATAATAATAATAATAATATAGATGATCAATGTTCGTGATCCTAGTGTCTGACTACACTTCTGACTTTGGTTCTGATCAGAAGTTCGCGAACATAACGACAAACAGTCATACTTATCAATAATGTTCCGGCTTTAGAATACGCAACAGCAGATCTGTAGCCCCCGAAAAGGAAATTATTCAAGAACTAAGAGAAGCAGGACTTGGTCAATATTAATATTATGAAAAATTAACTTAAAGTGATCGTTGATATAAACATCCATTATGCCTATAACAGGTATGTAAGCTACTTTAAATAAACGTGCCGTATTGTACTAAATGTGTTTATATAATTGATTGATTGTTAGACCAATTTTGATGTGTATATTCTCGTCTTAAAAGGTTACATTTCATAGAAAAACCTTTTAATATGCTTGTACAGGTGAATTCAAATATTTATTTCTGGAATAATGAAATGTTCGTATAATAAGCCCAAAATATGACACGTTCGTGATGCAAATATTTCAATTAAAGACCAAATCCTATTCACGATAAAAAAAAGTATTGCAATTACATACCACTCCTATTCCAGGAATTAATCTTCTTTCGCCGCAAGTTTTTAAGTGTGAAAAATGCCAGTTACCAACTGCAAACATGAACACACACTGTGTTTCAACTAAACTAACTATACTTTCTCATTAGAAAGTCGTGAAACTGTAAATATATATTGTAACGCTGTCCATGCATTATAAGGCTGTATTCGCTATAAGACGGTTTCTAGACTTGCTACCCTTACAATGTATACATATAATAGAACATATCAAAAAAGTAAAATAGCACACTAAAAAAAGGTGTGATTTCTGAGAAGGATGATACGGCAGGTACTCTATTTTTTATTGTTATTTTCAAATGGCTAGAAAAAGGAGAGGGGGGGGGGCGGGGTGGGGCGGGGGTATTTTAAGCCTATTTGGGCGGGCATGAGAAGCAATATATTTAATTTATTCAGCCTAAATATTTAGAACATTGTTTTAACTTATAGGCAGAACACATTTTCTTAAGCAACAACTGAAGAGAACACAAAATATAGCTAGAAACGAAAAACGAAGTTTTTTTCACTTAGTTCAATAGCAAGCGATCCCACAATGTATCACCAGTTCTGAGGCGAGATGGTTTTGCCAGGGTATATCTCCAGTAATTCTTCAGTTTCCCGTTGTTGTATTAATTCTGCCCAGAAAAAGGCGGCCTTGCAGTTCAGTCATTCTGTTTTGATCATCTCCTCAATCTTACTGTATGCTGTAAATAAAAAACTTTTATAATAGAAGCAATTGAAATATATTTCAAATGCGAGAAATTCGCACTAGTTCCTTTACATTATAGTGAAACTAAAACGGTCTTCGATTCTTAATACCGTGTGCGAAATGCCTGTATCAATTTGATAAGCTTCACAGAATTTGTGAAATAAAACCGATATAGGTACACACCTCTCGCTTTATAACGCCCCTGTCTATAGCGCGGGGATCGCCTATAACGTACCCCGACCTATCCCCTATAGCGCTGATTTTTAAATCGTGTCCCCCGATCTATCCCCTATAACGCTCATATTGATAGTGGCTTCCAGGGTCCCCGATCTATCATATATACAGCCCATGTGTGGTGGCTTCCAGGGACATTGCATGTACACAGTGTGCATTCACCCCCCTCTGTATAACGCTCCATCTATTATAACGCTGTTTGAGGCCTTGTCCCCCGCCATGAGCGTTATAAAGTGGGAGATGTGTATAAAGCTTTGATGCACATACCGGGGTCAGAATGCTTGATGACTCCTGTTAGCGACTTGTCCTCACTGCTGACGTGCAGATAAACCAATCCTGGATCACCTGAAAATAATTCAAATCGTTAACTTGATAATACCGCCAAATATAGCAAGATATGCTGTTATGATCGGTTGACCATGACACGTGTCATTGCGTTGTACACGAGGTTAAAGGTATATAACGATAATGTTATACAAATAAAATTGTAGCTTTTAAAAATGCGCCGTACTGCTAAATCCGCTATAGGAATACTAAGATTTAAAAGTAATAGGGATTTTTATCAACATTATAATATTTAAAACATGCCTGGGCAAAAGTTTAGTATCTTGCTTACCTACCTATCATATTAATATAACGCACAGGCTTCCCACGCGACACCTTTTAATTGCATTTCCTAGTGATTTACAATTGATCAATCGATTAAATAAGCCGTGAAGCTGTGACCCTTGATCTCGAAAACTGGTCACACCTATCAATGTTATATTTCCACACCTTGCCAGATTTGCTTACTCAATCAATCAAACTCTGAGGAAGGTGTGAATGGTTAGCTATGATCATTAATTTAAATCCACTGGAGATAATATCACTGTGACCCCGAACTCATGTGAATGTGGGGATTAGAAAGGTCACAACCTTCCCTGCAGACACATATTTAAACTTCGTCGCCACCTTGAGATGGATGAATATGACTCCAATTTCTGTGCAACACGCTGGAATCACAACTTTTAATGCCGAGCTTACCATCCCTTCCCCTGCCGAGCTTATCATCTCTTCCCCTGCGGAGCTTATCATCCCTTCCCCTGCCGAGCTTACCCTAGTCAAAATGTAAGGCTTCCAAATGTCTTATTTAGTGTCAGCTTATCCGATGTCTTCAAATAGTCTGCAAAATGTCTTCCTCAGAGCTGAATTAGGCTAATTCGGAAGACACTTCTAAGACACTTCTAAAACACCTCTAAGACACTTTGCAGACTTTAAAACACTTTTAAGACACTTTTAAGACACCAATTTAAGACACTTTGCAGACCTTAAGACACTTTTAAGACACCGATTTAAGACACTTTGCATACTTTAAGACACTTTTAAGACACCAATTTAAGACACTTTGCAGACTTTAAGACACTTCTAAGACACCAATTCAAGACACTTTTCAATTCAATCTTATATCCAAACTATCATGTATCCCCTTTCAAAGTCCGATAGTTAAGCACAATCTGTCAAGCGAATCATGGGTTCATCACAAGTATAAACACAAGCTGTTTACTTAATTTTTACTGGCTAATGTGTTTCCTTGTTTAGGCAGATTATAAAGTCACCCAATTATGAGGATAACTTGAATAAATCCTATATCCCATTGTAGTGTTCCAACGATGGAAATCCTGCATATAATGACACATCCTTGTTGAACAGAATCAACAGTCAACTTCCCTTCTCAACTGTATTAGCTAAAGTGATTCAAATGTTTCAAACCCTAGGTCAGAGCCTCAATTCTACCGCTTGTTCCCCGCTACCCGCGTTAAATCAGTAATTCATTGTGGTTTATTTATAATTTGGTTCCCATGCATCATGATCTCACCGTGTTTTTGCCCTTGCGCAGCTAGATGTAGGGGCGTGTCACCTAACTCAGCGGAAACAGTCACACGCGCATGCGCTTCTTCTGCAGCGTAGTGCAGCGAGGTGAATCCACTAGAATCCTGTATGTTTGGGTCAGCTACGTGATTCACCAATATGTACACCAAAGGTAGCTGGAGTAAAATACGGTGATACCAATATCAATAAAATACTCAAAATGGCCGTTCGGACAATAGGGAGGAAAAGCTCGTAGCCGAGACTTCGCGAGAATTAAGGTCTGAAGATAAACAAACTAGCCATGTGCTTTTCCATAATGTATTTACAGCGCAACCGTCACTTTTAAACGATTCGATCAGAGCGCAGCTGCTGAATCAATCCAGCCGTGAAATATCGTAGAGTTTCTGTCAGTTTACCGTTTAAAAGCTATTTAGTACATTTTTCCCACCCTGCTTAGGGTCGAGTCATTATTTAGGATTGGGAGGGCCGGGCAAATATAGGGAGGGTCATAATTTTATTTTTGAATCTATAGGGAGGGTCATAATTTATTTTGGTGGCATATAGGGAGGGTCATAATTTTTTACAGTGATATATAGGGAGGGTCAGAAGATTTTTTACAACTTTTTTGCAAACCATCAAATCGGATCCAAATCTAAAATCTGTGTAGATTAATAAACTTATGTTTTAGTACAAAACCACTTGTT
>JAXGGS010183746.1:0-16952 GCA_035585475.1 Armandia brevis
ATGCTGGGCCGATTTTTTTTTTCGCAAAAACGCACGGCAAAAACGCAAGGCCCGATTTTGCTTGCAACTTTATGAAGCTTGACAGACTATAGATATTTTTTATATTTGATGATTAGTCACTTTCCCCGCATACGTAACATAAAACCACGGGTATTGATGGTCAAACCTGTAATAACCGGTAGAACCCATCTTATCTGACTGTTTTAATCCGGGAATAAAGGGGTTATACACCTTCTTCGGCTACAATATAAACATGTAGCCCGCAGTGTTCCTCAATACAAGGAGTTCTACCTTGGGGCACTAAGCTCGGTAAGTAGAATACTGGATGCTTTAATTATTTTACCATGGCCAACTTGGAAATGGCGCGAACTACCTTACAGGAATTATTAAAGAATGGGATCGTCTCAGTTGAAACAAGTATATTTAGATATACCTGTGTGGCGTGTAAGAATATTCTGAACAACCCAAGACAGCTTCCTTGTGGACACAGATATTGTGAGGAATGTTTTAAGGAAGAAGGACCCATCAAATGTAGATTGTGTCCTGATGAAAACAGACTAGACACACTATCTATTGATAGAGGTGTAATGATGGATATGCAGGAATTGATGGTTCAATGGACCAGAAAGGGATCTGCACAAAGAAATCTACCCGTCAAATTATCAAAGCGACCACTAGGATGCGCTCAAACTGAAGAATCGCATTCAAAGACAAGAGGATTTACTTGGACCGTTCCTGATTTCTCACGAAAATTAGATCATGCTGTAACTGGGGATGGGAAGGTAATATACAGTGGGAGTTATTTCACAGAAGAGGGATACCGATTCGGGGTGTGTCTTTATCCAAACGGGGACGGGATGGCTAAAGGAAGCTACTTGTCTGTTTTCTTCTTTCTGATGAAAGGATCGAATGACGCCACGCTCGCTTGGCCATTCACCAAGAAGATCAGCATAACCCTGGTGAATCAGACGGGATTAGGGAATATCCGTGATGCGTTTTACCCTGATCCCACGAGTCGATCCTTCCAGCGTCCAGAGAAACAGAGGAACGTGCCCTCCGGTTGTCCTCTGTTCTGTCCTTTAGAGATGCTGACGGATACAGAAGCTGGGTTCACCGTGCGAGACAGAATCAAAATACACATTTGTGTGCAGTGATGATCAATATATTAATTTAGCAAACAAGAGTGTGTCAAATGACATTAAACATAGTTATAGTCTGAGTTGATATTACATAAACCATTATGTTAATCTAAAATCAATATTGTCAATTATTTATAATTTTCAATGATTATCTGCGGTGAACAGAGAGAGTGTGACATACGGATACATATATATGGAACGAGTTATCACCGTTTGCAATATAGATATATAAATTCAGAACGTCCCTGTCCACTGAGCCGACTGAGGCTATATATGAGTTACTCAAAATTTTATCATTTATCAACGGGGTTCTTTTATCGATATCGCTACTGCATATAGGTGATGCTTAACTGAATTAACTGATATCGTTGCAACAATTGCTCTTGATATTATCAAAATGACAGCTATTGAAATCCGATTCATAAAATTATTTTTACAATTAAACATTTTATAAATCACACCTAAAGCTTCCTTCTTGAGAGTTGGCGAGAAGTGCACTTTCTCCACATTCTTTTTTGATTGTTCTATAATCCATAATTAATTAATAATGGCTGTTTGATACTCAGCTTAGATAATAAGGGACATTCTCAGTATCACATGCTCGGCGTTTTCGTATACTTCTAGAATATTCTATAATCATATGATAACTACTTCTAGAACCACTGAACACGTAGTACTATAAGATGACGTCATTGGGTAAATATTTGTCGATCATGTGACTATGAATCAATCTCCTCAGCCAGTTGAGACTCGTATGCATGTGATTGCGTAACTACTTGAAATATCACGGTTTTCCATTGGCCAAAATTATTCCATTACGTCATTCATTCATACTTAGGGAGTATATAAAGCGCGGACGTTGCGTAGATTGTCAAACACAAAAAAGAAAGCAGAAACGCAGGCAAGCTCCTCTTCTGCTGATCGTATCATAGAAATACAGATGACTCGACAGGATAACACGATGTCTGAGAATATAAACGCTGCACAGTCGTTTGAGAGACCTGTTCCTACAGGTTATCCTCCCGGGATGGAGAGAGAACAATTCACCTGGACTGTGAAGAATTTCAGCGGCATTCTAGGCCAGGCTAAAGCTGGAATCAGGAGAGCTGTATACGGTGAGAGTTTTACCACAGCTGAGGGATACAGAGTCAGTGCCTGTCTCTACCCTAACGGAGACGGGATGGCCAAGGGGCGATACATGTCCGTGTTCTTCATCATCATGAAAGGAGACAACGATGATGACCTCCACTGGCCGTTCACTAGGAAGGTGACCTTGACGCTGGAGAACCAGGCTGGCCTGGGAGACATCAGAGATGCGTTTTACCCGGACCCGGCCAGTAACTCTTTCACACAGCCACAGAAGGAGAGGAATGTACCAAGTGGGTGCCCGCTGTTCTGTCCTCTGGAAACATTACTGGACACAGAGTCAGGATTCATCAAGGATGACGCTATTAAAGTCAAAATCTCACTCGTCTAAACTTCTTATAATGATTTACGTATATAGTCTAGTCAGAAAGTACATATATAGGTTGTGAACTGAACGCATTTAACGATTCAAAAAGCATCGTGTAATATATATGGCAATAAGCGCACAAATCAATGTGTAATTTAGGCTAACGGCCGGTGCTTGCAAGAATCCCATTGTAAACTTAAAATATATAAAGACTTATATATATATATGTGGTATTCAAAATAATTATGAATCATGCATGATTCAATTTTGCATATATTTGGTGTTCAAATATCGATGCGCGTGACAATTAATCACTTTGCATTAGTAGTATATACATTTATATCAGCATAATATATTTCACTAAAATAGTTCAATTTATATAAATACATCTGTGTATGAAGTGTAAACCAACTCATGGGCATAGACGTATTTCTGAGTTTTATAGGTATGATAACTATAGTAACAGATTTTCCTGCAGGATCTCGATTGCAACTGTCCAGATGTTACTGTTTTTACATTTGATAATATGTTCAGTTGTCAGTTAAATTCCGTATGTAATATCCGTGGTACACCTTAGATGTACCATCCTACATTGTTTACTATGTTTATCTTGTTACCTAATATGTTTAATTACGAGACTGTGTTTTGTGTCCTTGTTAAACTCATTTTTGAGTTATTGGAGCTGATAAATTTCAGGGTGGTGAAAATGTGATATACATGTACTGACCCAAATGGTGCTGATAATAAAATTTGTTTAGAGTATGAATTTTGTTACATGTTCACTTGTCTTTATCACCTAGCTCCTTAATAATATCGACATCAATTAGTTCTTACTGAAATATTTCGTACATTATACATCCGTGTACGTGTACACTTATGCACATACTTGATATGATACTCTGAGTAGCTATCAGTATTCCGACTATCCAGCTTGACGAATATTAATGGCGGTAAATATCATCTTATCGCATTCAGTTTTGTGTAAAATATTCTGGGCAGGAAATAAGTTACTCTTACGCTCGATCTTCAGGAATCAACGTGGCAAATAATTCTAAGAAGTTAAACCAATTTTCTGGGCCAATTTTACCCCGAAAATAGTAAGGCTGCATAAAATTATTAAGTAAGGCCCGCCCGCATGGTCCTGAGACCTCCCGCATCCCCCTTTTACTTGGATTTTATAAAAAAAACACACCCTCCTTCTCCCGATTTCGAGCAAAAAACGCCGAAACTGAATGGTAAAAAAAAAACGCACCCTACTTTTCAAGAAAAAAATTTAAAGGCCGCTCGCACCCCCTGTTTCATTTCAGAAAAAAACACCTGCCGCACTGTCCCTGGCAAAATTAATTATCATTAATTTCACGCAGCCTAATATGTATATGTCAACCCTATGGTAACACAGTATCATGCCGGGTATGATGCCCCTCGATCATGCTTCATCTGCACTTCGTACGAGAAAACTGCTGGTACACGTAGTGACATTTGGGACATACGATGGCATATATATCCGGCTTTATATTGACAACGCACACTCGTTCTACTGGACAGAAACAGCGAGAAAAATAAAATCATACAAGTAGCAGCGTATAGGGCTATGAGCACAAGCGCAGACGTAAAGCGTCATGCGCGCACAAGACAAGAATTTCAGACAAACGATCAGGCAGGTAGGTTCATTTTATTTTAGTCGAGCTATCAGTCACTTGTAGGTAGGACAAAAGACGGTATTGGCTTTATTGAACCGCACCATCAGTTTCGTCCTCGTGTGTAGCATCTTTTATCCCATTTAAACACAGATATAGCATATATCAGTACAGCAGTTCATAATTATATTAAAATGAAAGTATATGTAAAAGGTTAAACTGGTTATACCCTGTGGCAACCCATACGTTTGCTGAAGTCATTTGCAATGTATCGGAGTGGTGTGCAAAGTTTGCCCAGCGAATGATAGGCCTATACTTCGAAAAGTACACTTCACTTCTTTTTTTCATGATTGTGCAACTTTTGAGTCCAAATTCTCTCTCTTTAAAGGGTCGTTCTGTTGAGCTTGAATAATCTATTTACAGTCCATGTCAATTCAAATATCAGCAACGTATGCATACATTAGTTGGCTGCATTAGTATTTTCATAATGGACAGCAAATATCAACAGCTAGCTTTTTTAATAACCAATATGACTTCTCAACCGGGATATGGGGTAGAAGGTGTAGGGATTATTCTTCGTGGAACCACGACTAACCTTATTAATGGAACCCCAGAGAAGCGAACAAACTTAAGATACAGAAATAAAGCAATCGATTTATGCATGAATATGTTCAGTTTAGTCCTTCAAACTACAGTCCGCCTAATTAATATGATATTCCGGGGCCACTCATTTCGTTAGCACTCACGGATAACATAAATGGCACGCATCCAAGTTTTTAACGATGTACAAATGGAAATATGTCATGGGTAGTGTGGTTATACCACGTAGCCAGAGTACCAAAAATACCCTAAGTGGTTAAACCTTGCAGGCGCTTTAACACAGTGATTCCCATGCATAAGACGGACCTAGCTGTGATTGGTTGAGTGTTGCATAACAAACGTAGTTATTGAAATTTGTATAGAGATGACCTATATAAAACTATGTATATATGTCCGTGCCCGTTGCACTCATAAGGTTAAATAATTATGTGTTAATGGCGAAGCTCCGGGTAGCAATCCATGTATACAATATTCTGGAATTTATCTCGTTTACAAGTGCTTTTTACAATTAGTATTTATTATATCTCATGAATTTTAATAATTAGTACGATTTAGTTTATCGAAAATAAATAATTAATTAGTAAAATATTAAAATGTCCCAGTGAAAACAGTATTAATCCCCAGCTAACATTAGCGAGACTGCTGCAGTGATCAGTACTTTCCTTAATTAGCATTGCGAGGTCGTGATCACTGAAGTACTAAGATCATTAATCTTCATACAGTTACCAATGATAGAATTTGAATAATTTGTCTCATGTCTCATGTCTGTTATAGATACTTAGAGAATAGAAATATGGCAAACTTCGGACCCGGGGATAAATATATCCCCGGGGGCCAAGGACCTTACCACAACCACTTGCCGCACGGCCACCATCACAACTCGGTGGCGAGGAGATTTTCGGCTGGAGTGGCTGGTCAGTAATATTTTGATATTAATTAAAGTTGATGTGAATATGTTTTAATACCTCAGAATGATTCTAACGATGTGACACAATATAACTTTTTTTTTTCAATAAATATTTCGATTATTATTTTTCATTGATGAATTGTGCATTAAATGTGGTAAAATTCATTCTCTTTCCTCGATGCGTTCGAGCACCATTAATCAACAATTACAAGGCCTATTAGTGAAGTAAAATCATCGCACCGAAAAAGCAAAGAATCACGTTTTCTTTCAGGTAAGGGGACTTGGTCCCCAACTGACCGCGGTTTCTCCCTTGACGTGCTGGGAGAAAGCGTCGATCAGAAATATCTGTGCAGAATATGCGGATTTGTGCTGAGGAGTCCCGTGCAGGGCGACTGCGGACATAGGTAAATAATACAAAACACATTAATGTAACTATCCATTCTGACATCATATCTATATAATCAACTTAAGTTGTATAAATAAATGAAACAACGGACCATTTTTTAAATAATCAGATTATTACCTAACGGCGCGAAAGTCGCAGATTTTTTTTCAAAATTCAATAGAAAAGGTGATGCTGAGAATCTCTTGTTTTTAAGGTTTTGTAGAGGGTGCACCCCGTCGCTAGGAGACGTGGAAGATGGCGAACCAGTCCTCTGTTCAGCGTGTGAGACGGAGGGAGAGGAGTCACAGCTGACACCCGAGGAGATCTACCCGGACAAGGCCATCCAGCGGGACATGATGGAACTACCGGCGTCCTGCGTCAACGCCGACTGCACGTGGAGCGGTGACTTCTCCAACTACGTCACGCACGAGGGCACGTGCGAGCGACGTCAGATGACGTGCGAGTGCGGTGACGTGGTGATGGCGTCACGGATGAGCAGACACGTGACGACGGAGTGTCCGCTGAGGGAGATCTCGTGTGTGTTCTGTCACCAGAAGATCCAGGCCAGAGAGATGAGAGAACACAACGCGGAGTGCAGCATGTACCCGGCGGAGTGTCCAGAGTGCAGTCAGAAGGTAAGGAAAATATCTCTTTAAACCCAAGAACAGTGCATTCCTTCCGACATATAAGGCTTCCAATAATTCTGACTTAAGTATTAAATCACGTTTCTGCTATTTCCAGAACATAATAACTACATTTATTTCAATGCTACCGTCAATTGCTCTGAATTTATATAAATTGCCTTTCTAAATTGTTAAAAACTGATATGACCCTCGTTATTCTGGCATATGTTTAGGTTCCCCGCGTGAATCTGGACGTGCACATGGACCCTCTGAGAGGAGACTGCAGGATGATGAAATGCCGCTACGGCTGTGACTCCCGCAACACGCGCGAACACGAGCAGGAGTGCATGGCCAAGCACCTGAGAATCACCTTCGAGCGGATGCTGCAGCTGGAGGAGCGCCTTAACCAGAAGGAGGAGAGCACCGTGGAGACGCGTGGATGGGATGATGCTGAGGAGGATACGGCGGAGAAGGAGGCGTTTGTCTCCGGTTTCACCAGCAGCAGCGTGCTGTCTCCCGCAGCCAAGCCGTTTGTCCCTGTGGCATCTCCCGCTTCCGTTGTCCCGGTAACGGCAGCGGTGGATGATTACAGAGGCAGGGGCTATGCTGGCGGGCTGGACTGGACCATTAGGGACTTCGCCATAAAGAGACAGGTATGCAGCACCCATACACTTCAGTAACATTTTCTAGTCATTTATAAACATTCTAACACTGTGCCACCAATCTGTGACCCATTAACAGCCCAATGAATTATCGGTAACTAATTATCGTTTATCAATAGGTATTTTGAGATAATTAATAAGCATGATATATTCTGGTTACAGAATGCTGTTGCTGGAACCACCAGAGCGATCTACTCTCCCGTGTTTTACAAAGGAAGGAATGGATACCGGCTCTGCGCATGCGTGTATCTGCACGGGGATGGAATGGCTAAGGGCAACTACATGTCATTCTTCTTCGCCATCTTCCAGGGGGAACATGACGCTGAGCTACCATGGCCTTTCAATCACCAGGTTTGAAATATATACACCATCATTCCATCTATCGCCTTATGTTCGTTATAAAAATATACGTGTAATATAATTATATCATATGTAGCAGAAATCATATGACTGAATCTATTGTGAGACGGTCTTCACTTGACCTTGCAGGTGACCTTGGTTTTGAAAGACCAGTCTGGAGAAGGAAACGACATCATCC
This sequence comes from Armandia brevis, assembly GCA_035585475.1. Lineage (NCBI taxonomy): Eukaryota > Metazoa > Annelida > Polychaeta > Opheliidae > Armandia > Armandia brevis. Next base: position 7,945 of record JAXGGS010183746.1, read on the forward strand.
ATAAATTCCTCCCGGACCCAACCAGCGACTCGTTCAAGAGACCCACGACAAACCGCAACACCCCGTCAGGCTGCCCCCTCTTCTGCCAGATAGAGAAACTAATCGGTGACGACTCCCCTTACGTCAAGGACGACGCTATGAAGCTCAAGGTCATCGTGGATTAATCACACTGTGACCTTCATGATAATTAGAAGCAGAACGCATTACTTATATTCTTTCAATTCTTTCCTCTTTTATAGCAAGTATGCGAAATTTAAATGGAAGTACCTAAAATGTAATTTTGACCTTGACCAAAATCTGATAAAATCAACATAATCAACATTGACAAAATATAAGATGAGGCACATCCAACGACCAGTGTATGAATTAAGAGATAAATCATAAAAAACGAAGGCAAAATATCTCATCAATAATTGCGCGAAATGAAAATAATCAAATGGAATCAATAATCACGATTTTTAAAATAAGGATAATCAGTTATTGCAAATCATTACAACCGTTAATCTATCATTTGAAAGCAAAACCAAATCGATTATTATTGTTGTTCTCTAAGAAGATTTATTACATATTAGATCAGTAAGACTTGATTCTGGTAATCAAATTCTACTGTTTTAATCCACACAATCAATCAAATCATATTCTATAGTGTATTCTAATCACTTCTCTCCGCTTGCTTTAGAATAAAACTTTTAACAATCAAGTTGTTTAGTTGTTGTGCTTTGTTATACAGCAATTTACAACATGCGCATGAACTTAAGTTTGATGTGTAAAAACAAACAACATTTATACAAATATATAAAGCACAATTTTATTTTGTTTCATAAATGCATGACGAGACCGATACAAACCAGTAAAATTAATGTTGTTCCTTTAAACATAGCGATTGTTACTGGTACTGGACAAAATCAAATCCTAAATAGATAGAATACAATCATAATACATGTTCTGATTTTCGCATCAATTCACATAACATACAGAAATCTCTCAATATACTTAAGGTAGCACTATTCAGGATAGACGTAATCATACGATTAAACACATTATTCTGTTTCCAAATTTAATAGGTTGTAATAATAGAATGCGCTAACAAACTAGGTATTGATGACGTTTACAAGCAATGATCAATAACACAAAATTTAGCGACACATATAGATCGTATACACATTGCAATGTGAAAAATAACAATATGGATATTACTTCGGCAGTTTGTGTTTAAAGTATCACCACGTCATCGTCATCGTCAACCTCAGCAGCCGGTCGAGCTTTTTTAGCCGGACTGGGCTCTTCTGAGTCGGAGACTTTTCTCTTTCTGCTGGGAGCAACCTCTGTCACCTCCTCCATCTCTACGTCATCCATGCAAACCAGATCATCGTCATCGTCTAAAACAAACCGATACCGTTTACAATTACATGTATAACATATAACAAACATTATTCACTCGCTATCGCAATATATGAATCTAAAACCTTTTTTTTTATGATTTGTATTAGCCATTGGTACATATTAATAGATCATGTATATAACAAAACTGTCGAGCATCAATATTACGTGTCCAATTGTCTACAAGTTTCTCTACAATACCGCAGTAGTTCTTAACGGAACCTGACCTGCCTTCTCCCTGTGAGATCAGTACTACTAATGCATATACATGTGTGTATACTACTGTATTACCTTGACTGGTGCCTGGTTGTGGCTGATCTCCGTTGGCTGATGTTGCTGCTGTGGCTTCCTCCGCTTGTGCCTGAAGCTCACTGATATCCCCGACAACCCTAAACTCAGCTTCATCTTCTAATTTCTCACTGAAACAAATCACCGACACGTTCAAGAAAAAATACAAGGACAGATCTCGATGTAATTTGTTTTTTAATATTATGCATTTTGTTCGCAATTATTTTCATTAATGAGACATATATGAACACAGATGAATGTTTCAGGAGACATACTTCTGGATAGTAAGTATAACGAGAATCAAACTTACACGAAGTAGATGTTGATGTTGAGCTCATACTTCTGCTGAAAGTCGTCACATTTTAGGCGGGTTCCGTTTGCGATTTTGAAGAAGCTGAGTAACTTATCATTGTTCTGTTCTGTTTCCCCCTCTTCACTAGAGATCAGAATTGTTCCTGTGCGAGAAATAAACATTAAAATTAAATTGTATTCATTGTGAACACATACATTCTCTCGTCATTAGAATATAACGATGTAAAATCTTAATAGTAAATGTTTGATGATACCTTTTCCGTCATCGATTTCAACGTCTGGAGCCACCATTCCTAAGCTGTTCTTGATGATCTGAAAGCAAAATTACAATGTGAATCATTTAAAAACAAATTCCTCATTATCGTTATTAACTGAGTCTGAATGTAATTCAGGTTTTAAAGCATGCATAAATGATGACCTAGTTAGGATAACGCTCATGTGGGACAATGGAATAGATGCCTTAGATAACTGACCTTCTCTTCTAGAGTTTTTACTGTGACTTTCTCCGGATTGAGCTGAACTGTTACTTCCGGTTTCTCCGGACACACGTAACACTTGGGATTGGGAGGGTCCAGCATACACGGCACCAGTAACTTCTTCCGCGGGTTAGGCTGCCTGTTTAAGTAAACCTAAAATACAAAGTTAAAATTAGCGTCCTGGTGCTCATTGTGTGATATGTTATTTAATGTATACAATGCAGTGTATCAAAACCTCCAAAAAGTACATTTGGTATGCGGTCCTTTATTTCATTATACATGTATTTAAATTGCACGCGTTAATCTAAAGCATATCGATAATGTACATGTATATGGCTCACTTCGTGTATGGCCAATATCTTTCTTTATATTTTGGTATACAATGTTACCAGTCAGATATATACACGAATACGTTAACCATTACTCACTGTTTTGCACTTTGAGATTTCGCCCTGAAGTATTTTTAGTCCCTCCATGACGATGAGACCAGCGATGATGGCATTGGTGGTAGCGATAGCTGGGATAATATTGCCAGCCATAGCTGTAAAATTAAAGGTGGATTTGAAATAAAACTGACATAGTAGGATTAAGAGGAAATACATCTATATCCGAGTCCCCTAAAATAGCACAATTATAAACGACACCATATTGAATTGCTCACATTTGATGTCAAATCGAGACTTTAGCTGTATTCCATAGATGAACGATCGTATATTGGCAGTACTCGTTACAAAGTCCATGGCACCTTCGTCGTCCTGAAAGAAATCAGTCAAGATATTTTACATACAGTACCGGTACATATCAATACCCATGCTTAGATGTATTATCACGAAATGTTGTTACCGGAAACTACACATACCTTGTCCCAGACAAGCATGGCATTTTCACCTTGTTTCTTAAAGTCTTCTTTCAAGGTTCCGATAGATTTCGCGAACACGGTGGCGCATTCCTTTAAGCTCCAGATCCTCTGGTCCCTGATCCCAGATGCTGCAGCCCCGTTCGTTCCTGCAGAACAACACATAACCTTGAAGCGATGGGTAACGATAATGGCAAAGTATTGAAAATAGCAAGTTTTTTTTAAAACAACAAACCGGTATTCTCTGGTAAATTATCGAAGTCGAGAGGGGTAGGAGGGCGTCGTTTTTTCCACAAGTTTCCCATAGATAGTAAATATTTTATATCATCCCGGAATAACTGGAAGGTAGCAAAACCACTATAATCCCGGCCATCAAGGGACATGATAAACATAAGACTGATTTCAAATACGACTTGGGAGTTCAAGTAAGAGTGCCCACCTTGTTGAATATTTTTTGCGCGTCGTAGCCAGTGTCCTGGGCCCAAGTTCTAGTGGATTTTCGCTCTATTCCCCCGACCTTGTCATCCTTGGCCTCCTGCTGCAAAGCTGCCTCACCCGCGTCACCTGTTAAATAAAGCATAATAAAGTTAGATTTCATACTTTATTGGCATCTCTGTGTTTTATATTGTCATACATGTCGCGAATATTCTCAAAGAGGTTAAGTGAAGTGAGGGATTCATAAAAAATTCCCACCTGCTGCCTCGGGGTCTTCAGTATCTGGAGAAACGTCTTGGTCCGGATCTTCCTCGCCAAATAGCTGACTATAAATAGAAATAAAATATACTGATTTGTGTACATGTATATGGGGTGATATGCCAAACACATTCAACATTTAATATGCGTATATCCACGATACTGCAGATATCGGTTATAAGGCGGTCGGCGGAGGACAAGACTAAAAAATATCTATTTTATACGGACCCGTGTTGTAGAGAACCCAATGAACACGAATCGGGGGACACAATAGACCTTACAGCGAATACCGCATTATAGAGGGGCGCCCCAAGACAGATATCTACAGTACCCTGTATACGTAAACAGTTGAACCTAGACGAAGATGGATATTCCAATATACCGGTACATGTATCTACCACTCAGAATATCGCGCCGCTTACTTGAATAAATGTTTAGCCCACACTATGCAGTGTATGGGTTCTGAGGGGGTGTTTCTGATCGTACAACCAGGGAATGTTTTCTGGGCAGGTTTAGGTTGGCACTCGTAGCATTCAGTCATACCCTATAAAAACAAAGAAAGATATGATTGTAAATCTGCAAGTAGAATGTTCCTGCTAAACGGCAAATCTGCAGTCGTTCCATTTGGTATCAATCAACAACAGGCGTGGAATAGTAAATATAATTAACGCATTTAATGGGCGTTGTACTATGAAAAAACACAGGTTGTTTTACCTTTTTAATGACAGTGACCTGTCCCAAATATCCAGCTGTGCCACTCTCTATCAGTGGGATATCAGCAGCAAGACACATTCGGTTCACATGATTTCTAGCCCCTGAAACACAAACAAACAACAATTGTAGCATGTTGGTACTGGAACTTTGACACAAGCAACGTTGTTATATGTTTAAGTGGCGTCATTACTTACTTCTGTTGTCCAAAGCATTCATGACGAGTCGAAATCGTTTGAAGAAATCAACTCCATAATCGGGGCTAGAAAATAAACAAAATAAAATAGTAAATTTGTTCCAATGAAGTGCCATCATTTTAATCTATAAAGCGAATCTCGAAGTTACTTACTTGAAGATTGTATCGTGAAATGATACGATCTTAATATCAGGGTTGAATTTCAGAACACTTTCTTTGGCTACCTACAAATGCAGAAACACTAGATTGGTTATTCATCGATGACGATAGATAACAAAGAATACATATATGGTGAAGACATGTTTAAAGGTACAGCTTGTAACGTAAATCAAATAGAGTCATACCTCTGCTTTCGATTTGCCAACATGTTCTTTTCTGAACAAGAACTGTCTGTTTAAATTGCTCACGTCGATGGTATCGAGATCAATCTGGAGGAAAAGATCAATACCGTTAAACGTTTGTAAAATTTCAATTAGCCTAAGCCGTATACAATGATGAGCGTCACCTGGAATCAGATAAACATGGACACCATGCATAGCCCTTTACCAAAACCTTCTTGAGGAAAAATATATTTAGGCCGATTGCATAGGATGCACTTGGAATATGATGTAGACAAATCCCCCCAGGGAGTTTAAACTGAGATAAAAATAACATAAAGTGTATCGCATTTGACATGTCTAACACTGTCCTAGCCTGAATAGTTTGAACCCCTTCACTTCTCGGCTATCAGCAGCAACAACCGAGTAGAGGGATTTGCTTAGATTTGATGTCCTCAAACAAAAAAGATTTACTCAGAATTTTGACAGCAGTCACCTGAACTTCACCTCAGTCGGCGCAGCGTACGACGGAAAGTATTCAACTTACCACCTCAATATCGTGGAATCCCGTAAGTACAAGATTCTTCAACAACTCACAACCAATTCCACCGGCACCTACAACCAAAATCTTGCAGGAATTGACGTTTTCTTTGAGACCATCATTCAAAACACCCGCAATGGATGAAGCCATGTTGAAGTTTCCGTGACATCTCGTGACCTATTCTGAGCTCTCGCGACCTCTCGTTATCGGTGAGAAGAAAATCGAGCCCTTTCATTGGTTTAAAATATAAAACCGGAAGTATTCGCGGGAAACTCGAAAAAGATCAAAACATTGAGAAAAAGTTGGTGGAGGAGCTGTTATATGTATTTTTACTGGGTTAATTAAGGCTTAATTGAAAGTTAACGAATGAAGACAGGTGCTATAATGTCTCATAATTCTACTGATTCTGCAAAAGTTCGTAAGTATGCCATAACAATCCGTAGATCGTGTCGCAAATGAGTATGCAGACCCCATTCATGCCTTTACTATGGAAGTCGTCCCTAAATGCCAACCAACAACATTCACAGAGCTATTGATGATTTTCCGGTAATTCTCGTCAATTTCGACGACAATTTTTACTTACTCGCTCAGTCATACAATGGTAGATGGGGGTTCCTTGAACTACCATCGTTTATATTCACCCACATTACCACATAGGTGTAGAGCTCTGTAGAGCTTGGGTTCATTCATTATTGTGGTACATGTATATTGCCTTGGGAGTGTTTACTTCGGCGGTCCCGCTGAGATAAGAAAAATATTATCTCGGTTTTTATCGATTTAAATACAATTGATGACGGATGATCGCCCAAATCCGTCACCAATTGCTATAGCTATTTCCATTGATTCGTGCGCAGTTGATACCTTTACGCGGTTCCATCAGGAATGTGTAAGCCTTACCCTTCACTGTTTTACATGTTAAACCAGGGATCTTAAACAAGAGTCTAAAAGCATATCACGATTTTATGCTAGCCATGATGTGCTATACCAGAATGCATTGACAATAATAAAAACAACCTTGAATGTGAACTTGGCCTTTGTTATCTTTTTACAGTGAGTGAGAGGCTGCCGATCAGTTTGACCAGTGAGGACGTGGAGAAGTATCCAGAGTTCACCAAAGTGTTACACGCCCTTAGCAGCCATGTATCCCCGGACGGGACCAGTTCATCTACTGACAGAGATCTGAAAGATGTAAGGACATTAATGTGTGTTCACTCACACCACGTCTGGTCCACAATAAGCCACTAATAATCCCATATCATCTACCAGACTGTAATCTATATAATTGATCCAAAGTTTTATACTTTACGGTACATTTGTATTGAGGCCCTCGCATTTGATAGCATCTATTCAAAGATTATTGTCAAAAAAGCGTTTGGATTCATAAAAACCTGCAGCTGTTCTGACCATAGACTTAAATTATGACATGCATATTTAACTGTCAGGCACCTCGTACCATGTACACATAATTCTTTTACATTATTAGGTAATTTTATTACGGACTACATGTATAAAGTGACTGACAATTTGTATGAATTGTGGGTATATTGTGTAACATGTGACTGGTAAAGGTGTACTTTTTTGTACGTGTCCATTGAAAAAAAAAGTTTCTAATAACATGGCTGATTGTCGTATCAAAAGCAAGTAGCATTGAAATGTTAACAATAGATTCCCTTGTTTTATAGGCTGAGAAATCCCTTAGAATGGAGAAGACCCGATGGTTGTATAACAAAGTGCTGTATGCAGAGATAGAGAACTTATTACAAGATTTTCATATAGATAAAGCTAAGGTGTCCAAAGGAACCGAAAAGCACGTGGAAAGCAACAAGGTATGTATGTCATAATTGTGCATTGAACAGCTAACCCATATCATAGCAGTATGAGTTAAGCTTATACAGTAGTATAGGTAACAGCACACTTCAAGAATACATAGCACTCTTAAAGATACAGTCGATGTCTCGCCTTAGTCATAGTAAAATGCATAGATCGAGTGTCCGTGACTGTTTCAGTAGAATAATGTACTACTTACACAGAACATGTAGAAGTTTCAGGGGACCGTTCTCTCATTTGTATTGTAGTTCTGCGAAGCTTTACAACAAGTACTGACCCTGGCAGAAATACCTGATTATTTTGATACGAGCACCGACCCAGAAAACCCTGTATCGTTGCTCGACCTCCACCAAGAAGATGTACAAGCCATCAACCCATACTCACAGGTAGATACCATTACATCAACCGCCGCGGTTAATAAGTTCCGATTATCACATGTAAATCATATAAATATATCGCTCTGTATAACAGTATTTAGCGCACTGGTAGTAAACGAAATATTTAAGATATTTTGATTTAAAGAGAAAGGTGTGGCTAACCCCATTAGAACAATGGTGCCTCAGCCCTAGTAGGCTCACGTAATTACATGTACCAGTACATCTATAACTACGTAATAAAGAGACGGTTGTGTAACTTAATTTGTTTATCGACAACATGGCTCGTAAAGTACGTTCAATGACGTCATGATGTATGTGAAATTGGTGTACTCATTTCTGCTGCTAAATTAGGAACATTGTATTGTTAAAATCTTTTGAACTTGTGTAGACCCTTTCTCCTTTTGTGAAACCAAGTTATTTCTCAGATACATGTAATTGGGTCAACGTATACATTGTACATGTGCATGCTTTGGTGTTGATTCAGCACGTGCAGTCGATTCAGCAGAAGCTTATACCAGACATCGAGTCGCGCTTGAGGAAAAGGTGCGATGATCTGGCAAATTACTATCATTTAACACAGAACAGCTCCAGAGCAGGTGACTCATTTTACAATCTGTATATAGACGTGCTTGTAATTTGTTTTTATGCTCTAGTATTTGCATGGAATAGCTGGATGATTTTCATTACTTTACTTTCGAAATCTTATAAATTATAACGAAATGATATCGAAGCGTGTTGATGTCTTGTCTTTCGATTGGCGAAAATATGTATTAAAGAATGTCGTTTCTTCCCACGAACAACAGCAAAACTTGACTGCTTCCCAAATTTGAAAATTGAATTTGTCTTCAGTATTTTATATCGATGTATTTAATTTCAAAATCATTGTAATTATATATCCAAGACTTGCTCTACTATTTTTTGACCGTCTTTCCAGATGAGTATCTTCTTACGCAAACCTCTCAACTTCCTAATCTGATTGAGAAAGAAAAGCTGACACAGAAAAGTAGAAAAAAAACTTTACGTAGGGACAGATT